>NQII01000412.1:786045-863479 GCA_002778355.1 Clitarchus hookeri
CGCAAGCCGACCTGTCCTCCGCTGGCATTCTAGCCCCGTCCTAATACCCACTCCACGTGAATAACGCCCCGGCGAAATAATGGCGGGATATGGGCGGCGGCTATATTAAATTCTGTGATTCAAAGCTGGATGAAAGTGGCTTATTCGCCTCCTGCCATCTTCCTTTTCATAAATTCTCGGGAAAATTCATCCGAGTGGATCAACAGCGTATATTTAATAGGATGACGCGAGACAAGGAAATGTTACAGTTCCATGTGAATTCATGAATTTATTTTTTTCCCCCCAAGTAATATTCTTTTGCAAACCTTGTTATTTCTGTGTGTCATATTTTGTTCGAAAGCTTATTTACGTTCCTTTTTTTTTAAAAGTATAGTGATCAGGAGTTTTCGGCGGCTTTTAACAGCAAGAGTGCTTCTGCGACTTCAGGGTTGAAGTGAGTAGGTGGAGGTGGGAATGTACTATTATTTTAGAAAAAGTTTGGAAGCACGTAAATTTATTAATGTAAAAGCCACAAAACAAGTTCCAAAAGTTCTTTAAGTTAATCTTAAAAATATAAGAAGCTTTCAATAATTGTGTATGACTGACCAGCGTTTTCCGTACACGCAGAAAATAAATATAATTAAATTATACTTATAGCTTCAATATTACCTGTAAACGTGGAATGGAAAAAGCAAATGGTTAGAAAAATTATAATATAACGGATTTACTTTTTTGGAAGTCTTCATTATAAGGTAGGCTAGGCTGTAAATCCTTGTTTTCTTTTCTCGAGGAGTCCCGTCATAGGCAATTATAACATTTGAACCAAACCGCCTAGTGTGGGTGCAGTGGTTAAGAAACTTGACTCACGTCGGGAGGACCCAGGTTCAAGTCCCAGTGTGGTCATACCGTTTTCGGCTTTCTAACCAAAACATTTGGAGAAGTAAAATATAGTACTGGAGTTCCAACTATTGTTTTCTTCTGGTAGGATTCGGTATCCTTGACACTTTGAACTCGATGCTGCTGGAGCGTGGCTTCTTATGTTGTAAGAGATATGCACGGCATATAAGCTGCTTAAAGACCCGTCGTTGAAAGAAAAGAAAAATCTGGTTATTGTTAATGTAATATTTTACCTTTACCCCGTGTCAAGTGGAAATAGGTTTTTTATTTGGTCTAATATTTAGCCGGTATGTATTCTCAAGTTTTCGTGAGAAACTGTTCATTTGTCCTCCGAAGATACATTAGTTATTGTAGTATAAAATACAACTTGAAAAAATAATATAAATAATTTAGCCTTTTTTGCTTACTTTACATCTTCAGTATAAGTGTTTATAAACAAGTGCAAATTATACAAATTTGATTATATATTTCGTATTTTTAGCATGTATAAATGAAGGTAAAAACGTAAAATATGCTTGGTTTCCTCAATATTCAAGAATTACTTAGCCCGTGGATGAGAATGTTCAAATACGCTTTTTAATTTGTGTAACAATTTTTGCGCATAGTGTATAATACACGTAGTGTTATTGTGTAAGTATATCCAGTAACATTCATATTTCAGAACTTCGTTTTCCAAGCCGACCTACCATGGTGCAGTCGGTTGGTGCGCCGCCGGTCTGGGGTGCGGGAAGTTGTGGGTTCGGATCCCAGCTACGGCATGGGTGTTAATTAAAGTTAGATTATATGTTAGTTTGTAAGCCGTCCTCTGATGAGCCTTCAGGCATAACACCGCGGGACGTTAATATGCCCAATCCAATTAGTTTTTCAAGCTTGTTATATTTTGTAAAAAGAGTTGCAAATGACGGCAATCAAACTGTTTATAAATCGACAATTTTCAACTGATACTTTAAATATTACGCGTAACTTTTGAAAGAAATTCTATGTTTTAACGTAATGCATCACTGAGTTACAAGAACGTTTGAAACTTTATTTTATTATTCTAAATTATTCAGTAATATTTTTAAACTACTATATTCTCGAGTGTCATGATTAGATTAATCAAGGAAGTGTAATGACAAAAATTCACAATAACAGAAATACTAGAAACATGAGATCCATAACTGATGATATTGCACGGAGGACAAATTTCATAATTTAGATTTGTATTAAACACTTATAAACCTGCAAACTCTGAACAAAAGCTTGTAAACAAATAAAATTGATACCTGCCAATGCTGAAGTTTGGAAGTAGGTATTGAATCTGCTCTGCGGCGTGAGGCGCCAGCCCNCTATCATACTTAGGGGCAAGCAAAACTCAAGAATTTTATGAGCTGAGATTACTCTATGACAATGTCTTGGAGCATTTCTCAGAGCTCTTTCTCCATCGTGTGTTGTCTTTTTGCCTTGAAATTGGTCAGCTAGTTACCAATGGGCTTTTTTGTGACAGTGGGGATGACGTAATAAACCTCAGAGAGTCAGTTTTTGTGAAGATTCCTTCGTGATCATCAAGCATAGCCTGCATAATGGATTAGTACTGTATGAAGATGAGACAACAGCTCACATAGCAGGACAAACTAACTTAGCCTGGATGGCAGAAATACCCTACTGACATAGATGCTGACATTTCTGGTGGTCAGCCATGGCCATCCAAGCACAGATCACCTTTCAGATGAATGGCAGCGCAGGACAATCTGTTTGGCTTCACCCCAGATTTATCTGGTTGACTGAGGATGGCGACTTGGAACTGCTCCGGCGCTTGGTGGGGCGTCCCGACGCCTGCTCTCGTAACTCCTCCTGGGTCCACTCAGCACTCTTCGTTTGGCGACGGCTGGCTGCCGTTTTCTCGGACTCTTCCCGCCGTACGTCCCGTTTGATGGCCTCCGACTGAGGTCGACGTCGTGATGCATTCTCGATCCTCGACTGACTCCGACTGACTGACTCGTTGACGTCTCTCAACTGACTGCTCGCGTCTGACTGCCTGATGTCGTCCGGTTCCGAACCGGACGTCTCACTCTAGGTCCTCCAACTGACTGCCCCGTTCCTCCCGCTCTCTCGTCGTTTTGTAGGCTACATCACCATATTCAACTTGCTCCCTCCCTGCACGTGGTCGGGCNGTTCCTCCCGCTCTCTCGTCGTTTTGTAGGCTACATCACCATATTCAACTTGCTCCCTCCCTGCACGTGGTCGGGTGCTTGTCGTGTCCCCCTGGGTTATAAAACACGTGTTCGGTGCACTAGCTCTCCGCACTTCGGTCCAGCGTCGTCCATCGACTCTGGTATGGACGTTTTATTGTTTCGTTCTGCACGTTCTACTTGGTGGGTGGCCTTTGGTTCAGCGCACGTGGTCCTTCCCTTGTCCCCGGATATTGCCGCTATTCTCCCAGCACGCCCGCTAAAAGCTCTCAATGTTTATTGCTGACACTAGCCCAGGACAGACTCAGCCACTGGTGTGGGCTCTCGGTGTCCCTTGGGCAGCTGCAAAACGCAGCTGTGTCCGCGCTCTGGTGCCTTCCGTTGTCTCCGGATGTCGTCTGCATGTGCAGGAACCGTTGCACGTGCAGGAACATTTGGTAGCCCGCCTTTGCATCTGCGAGGCGCGGTTGCGCCTTCCTGGCGGTATTCTTTTGGCACGTCCGCAAACCCTTAATCCTTATTGTGGTCGTCCGCCTGCGAGCTTCGCCAGAGCGTGTGTTCTGACGAATAAAATATAGGGACGCAGAATGCGTCATAGTTTTATTACGTTTTGGTATTCTGTATACTTCCGTAAAACACAACTCTATCATGGGACGATTTCACAAATAACAAAATAACTCGCACAGGAACTGGACACTTACGGGCTTATCCAAAATATATAACTACGCGTGAAAAAAACCTTGGTTTTTTTTCGAAATTATTTATGTGATAAATTGTACTTAGTTTTGTTAAATCTATAATACCTACATAAATGCTTCGAATGTTAAAAACAATCAGTTTGGTAATGCTTATTTACGGTTGCTCAATTTTCATTACTGTTTAAAATATATGTGAATCAATTTGTTTTTATTTCGCGAAATAAGAAACTAAAATATTTTATAAGAACTTATATTTTTAATATTTTACCTACTCGCATATAAAAAAAAAAAAAAAACTCACGAGAACGAATATCGGCGGCACAAATCCAGGATTTTACTCGTCCTCGTGTTTGCTATTCTTGCCCAAGTCACAGCATAAGTCACATAGCAAGAAGTTAGTGTAGTACACTGTGTAGTACGCTGTTAGTGTAGTTAGTGTAGTACGCTGAAATAACTATGACAGACTGCGCACGTTCGTTGGTAACCAGCTGCGAGCCATGGCCGGTGTAAGAAAGTGCACAAACACGTCAAGACTACGTCGGGCAAAGGTAAACATAGACGTCAAAACATCAGTTTGAGAAGCGCGCACAGTCTTCGCCGCGAACGTGTGCAGCGTTTAAGTTTACAAACACGAAAGGGAACGGCTGTGCATCGCCTTGGAAGAGTGAATAATCGCACACGGGCCGTGGCGTGTTTTCAAGGCAGGCAGACAGCTTCGTTCAACATCGTCCATCAACGAGGCGTGCGCAACAGCTAATAATTTCAACCGGCTTTTGCAGTGCCCCTGCGTGCAACGCAACCTGCAACGTAGATGCGCGATGCGGGTAGTTGCCCGACCACACACAGCTGGTTCTGATAAATATAAATATGTTCCAGAAATACGCCAAATAGAAAATAACTTAGCTGTAGAATACTGTTTACCTTTGTTTTCATACGAACATTCAGTATTTGTTACTGATATGTAATCCAAGAATTGTAAGCAGACCTCTTAACTACAACCACGAAGAGAATATATGCTTATATCACCTTTCACTTTCCCTTTCTTTTTCTGTGCGTACGTGTTTATCGCCACTTGTTGTAATTTTCTAGACTTGGTTAGTCTGTTTGCACGAGGCGGAGCAATATCCTGGACGTAAAACTTAAGCAGCGCTTCAGAAGAGATAGGAGTAACCATGAATGATTGAATGGACTATACTACTTACGCACAGGTTAAAAAACTTCAATTTAAGTTCAAACATTTACTGGAAATTTATTTACAGTGTTCTTTGCAGCCCGCGAGGCTTCAGATTCCAATACGATGTAAAACACGAGCGTGGTTGTCATTTTTTTGGATGCAATTTTGGGTTAGCATAGTATGCAAACTGATCCCCACCTCGGCTAAACTCCCTGCATTGAAGGGCGAGAAGAGGGGAAAGTTAAAGAGCAATAATTAAAAACTTCTTAACTTGTTCCCTCAGAGTCCGGAAAGCTGAACTTCGACTCGTTCTGCAGGGTGGCCGTGCACTTCCTGGACGAAGACGACGAAGTCATGCAGAAGGAGTTGAAAGAGGCCTTCAGACTGTACGACAAGGAAGGTGAGCTTAATCTACTGCCCAATACTGAATGCGGCAAACAATGAAAGAGTCGTCAGTTGCGGGGGCAAAATGTAGTTGTGTAGTAAACATAGATAAAATTTTTGGTAATATCTACATTAACATAAAACTCCCGTGTAACGCAGTTCTTCTTCCGTAGTGTGTATCAGTGTCATGACTAGAGCCATGTGTTTTTGGCGAAAAGATCCCAGGACTAGTTGTCCTGCAAAGCACATCAGTTAAGAAACATTTTTATGGTTGGAGGATGCCAACTTTTACGCGTCTTCTTTCTCTGCCAGCCATTCACGGACGTTCAGTTAAGTTAAGTTTGATTGGCCCAGTTGAGTATAAAATGTCTTCCCTCACGGACGCGTGGCCAATGGGCAGAGGAAATTTTTAAGTGTGAACGTACGAAGTTGAAGTATAGCCTGCTTGTAAATCTTTTAGCGAAAAAAAAAAACGTGGCCCTAGTTCAAACTTTTACTGTAATTTGCATGTTGTAAAACTACGGTGGTCAAGTGGTAGACAACACCTCCTGACTTTGAACTCGCCACCTTAATAAAGACATTCTTATTAAATAGTTTCGATACAAGAACCGGGAAGTGCTATGGGCCGAACAAAATCAAACAGGCAGTAAAACTGCAGGCGGAATTTGAATGCTGGAGAGATCACTCGGTGCAGACTAGAACACATTTACGTAACACACGCGCCACGTTGAAACTTCCTCCATTAACGAAAATGCCACAGCTTTTCGTATTTAAAATTTCTGGGAAATGTTCAAGTCAGAGATAAACTGCTGACGTTGTCCTGTGGAGAGAACGGTCATATTAGCAGAAACAGACGCAGACAGGAACACAACGCACGGTCGTGTCGCCGTTAATATCTCCGTTAACGACATTTACATTGCAGTAACAACCAGTCTTATATTATGACAGTGTAGAATGAAGTGCAGAGATTTGGGCGGCTCTTTAACATTGTGTTCTTGAGAGCCGATGTTGAATGCAAGGGCGGGGGAAACGGGAGATCTCCGAGAAAACCCGCCGACCAGCGGCATCGTCCGGCAAGATTCCCACCTGTGAAAATCCGGGAACGACCCCGCCGGGAATCGAACCATGTTCGCCTTGGTGGGAGGCGAGCAGTCTGACCTTCTCACTACCGTAGCCCGTTAACAGTGAAGAAGGATTTTAGGCACAGCCATTTGGCTTCTACAGCCATGTATTTTTTTTGTAAGCGTTGCAAGTTGTGGTTCCGATACATGGTGTGTTTTTGTGGCTGCCTGGGAGCAGGCAACGGCTACATTCCCACTTCCAGCCTGCGGGAGATACTGATGGCGTTGGATGACCAGCTCACGCCAGACCAGCTAGACGAGATGATCGCCGAGATCGACACGGATGGATCGGGAACAGTGGACTTTGACGGTGAGTTCATCAACTTCGTTCTGAGGTAGGCTCTCTTCTCGAGGGGATCCGTCATAGGCAATTATAAAATTCCAACAATGAACTCGAGTGAGGTTGCAATAGCTATGACACTGACTCGCTTTTGTGAGGACTCGGGTACGAGTCATCTTGGTTTCCCGCTTTCTATAATTTTCCGAGATCGCTCCAGGCAAAAAATGCTGCAATGGTTCCTTACTTCAAGTAAGTTTTATTCTACTCAGGTTAGGAAGCGCAATGCTAAAAGCTTGAAAACTGAAAATTCTTGCCACCAGATAGCACTGAAGTTGCACGTGTGCCGGAATTTATTCGTTTTGCGTGTAAACAAATGGGAATACTGCAATTTTAATAAAACATACTTTTTTTAAATTTTACTACTTGCGGGGTGTTATAACGTACGGAAGTAACAAACTTTGTTCCACCCGTTACAGTAGAAAATTAACTAAATATGTCCACATGTTTATTAACATTCGGTTGTTAAACTGGTTTTAGCAAAACATTGTATTACAAAATTACCTTAATTATATGTGACAGCAGAATCTATAAAAACAAAATCCTTTTAATGACAGCTATATATTTTTTTCGCTTTTAAATCCGTAGTTGTTTTTCCATTAATATAAGCGTGTTTAATGAAAGCTCAATGCCAAACAATTCGTATTTTTACTGTTTACAACATTGGAGTGCGTGAATAATGGTTAAACATTAGGGTATACTGAATATTTTGAAACCAGCAAGTATATATCACAATGCAAGAATTTTTCCAATTACAGCGAGTTTAAAAGCAATTCCTTGGGAACACCAACGCGCCTTGCGGATGAAAAGTTTCCTGTGTCAAAGTCTTCCATAAGAAACGTCGTTTTGTTCTCAATCTGATTAGGATAAACATTACTCCAGGCCATGCCATACATCTGGCAAACCACAGTGAGGATCGATTAATGGCCGACCATATTGTGTGAACAGCGATTATAATTGTCGCGATATCGTGAAGATCTATAGTTTATGAGTGAAATCAACTTCAACGCATGCACACTTTCGCGTACCTCTCATTCTGAAAACCACTTAGGTGTGTCCTATCTGCGCATTTTCAGAACCCGACACCGGTATCAATACGTGTGTCATGCTTATTGCAACAATTTGTTTTGAAATTTAAGCAAGTCTGCCTCGAAAACATTGCGTTCGTGGGAGTTACGCGAGGTTGCAGTTTTCATTAAATTTAAAGAGCTAATAAATATGATACCGTCATTGGAATATCAGCTAACTTTCCAAGCCACTAAATGTAACGAAATATCAGGGTGACCACATCACAAAATTCATCCAAACAGTGTTATTGTAGCAACAGATGTATCTTGCATATCTTTGTTTTTTTTNGGTGACCACATCACAAAATTCATCCAAACAGTGTTATTGTAGCAACAGATGTATCTTGCATATCTTTGTTTTTTTTTTAATTTAGTCACAACGAATTTAAATTAATATATTTAATATGCTATCTGCTATAAAATAGTGCTATAGCCCTATCATTTTTAAGAAAATGTACTGTCTTTAGTTATCTTTTCAAACGAAAGGAAGTGTGTATAGTGTGTACGTATAACTGAAATTTTGTGTCTCAGTTCGTTGTTCTTATTAATGTTAACACATACTACTGGCAAAACGGCCGAGCTTAGCCTGGAAATCTGGAGTAGTGTTGGGGTTAGAGCAGTGAATAATATTAATATTTAATGGTATTCGAGCCACTTCCAGGCGGTCTTCTACCGCTAACACTCCGCGAGCGCCTCTTGCCGTACATCACATAAACACACTATGGTAATTTGAGTTGCATGGCTAAGCTCTCCCACGGGAAATTTATCCCAGCCCTTCAAAAACATTTCTTGGGTTTTAAACCCGAAGCTTCTCCTTGTGTTTAATTTTACTCTTTAAAATAAATGGTTATCGAGATGGCACAACAAATTAAATATTAAAACTAAAATAAGTTTTCGATGAGTATTGTAATGTCAACAACAGAGACCAATTTAAATTAAGTCTTTTATTATTGTGAAATAGTTTTGTAGACGAAACATTACAACGAATTATATACCCGATTATTCTACTTGGTAACAAGCGTATTTTCTATTTATTTTTTGGCTTGAGAGGGACAAAGATTGATTATTATATAATTTGGAAGTTTTTATTGTAGAAATAGTTAGGGTCAATGTAATAACTGTTCTGATGACACTTCAGAGCTTGTTGCGCCGATTTTTATTTATTGATTGTACTTTCAAACTCTTTTTGTTGATATTCTCTAATGAAAAGTTAACTCCTTTTTCATTTAAAACATCCGTAAGAGAGAAATTTAAAAACAAACGAAACTTCACTCTTACAGAGAGAAAATGTCACGCATTTGCTTTTTATTCGGTGATTTATGAAAACTAGAGAATCCTGTCAATTGCATTTCGTGCCATTTACTTGTCTGTTTTCGTTTATTTTTACAGAGTTCATGGAAATGATGACTGGCGATTAAATGGAGAGGTAAGTAAAGTTCATAAGCATTATTGTTCGTACAGTGGGTAAAAAATCCCACAATTATTGTTCTTGTATTTACTGGGTACAAAACAGGGCCCATATTAAACACTTTCTTTTAACTATTATTGAAAAATACATGCTTGTTATTGTGTGTTAAAATTTATTAGCGAGAGCATAAAAAAGTATTTTGCTTACGTAACTAAAATGTCGAACAGNTATTGAAAAATACATGCTTGTTATTGTGTGTTAAAATTTATTAACGAGAGCATAAAAAAGTATTTTGCTTACGTAACTAAAATGTCGAACAGTTTATCATTCACGTAGTTCAAATTCCACNTAGACGAAACATTACAACGAATTATATACCCGATTATTCTACTTGGTAACAAGCGTATTTTCTATTTATTTTTTGACTTGAGAGGGACAAAGNGACCAATTTAAATTAAGTCTTTTATTATTGTGAAATAGTTTTGTAGACGAAACATTACAACGAATTATATACCCGATTATTCTACTTGGTAACAAGCGTATTTTCTATTTATTTTTTGACTTGAGAGGGACAATGATTATTATATAATTTGGAAGTTTTTATTGTAGAAATAGTTAGGGTCAATGTAATAACTGTTCTGATGACACTTCAGAGCTTGTTGCGCCGATTTTTATTTATTGATTGTACTTTCAAACTCTTTTTGTTGATATTCTCTAATGAAAAGTTAACTCCTTTTTCATTTAAAACATCCGTAAGAGAGAAATTTAAAAACAAACGAAACTTCACTCTTACAGAGAGAAAATGTCACGCATTTGATTTTTATTCGGTGATTTATGAAAACTAGAGAATCCTGTCAATTGCATTTCGTGCCATTTACTTGTCTATTTTCGTTTATTTTTACAGAGTTCATGGAAATGATGACTGGCGATTAAATGGAGAGGTAAGTAAAGTTCATAAGCATTATTGTTCGTACAGTGGGTAAAAAATCCCACAATTATTGTTCTTGTATTTACTGGGTACAAAACAGGGCCCATATTAAACACTTTCTTTTAACTATCATTGAAAAATACATGCTTGTTATTGTGTGTTAAAATTTATTAGCGAGAGCATAAAAAAGTATTTTGCTTACGTAACTAAAATGTCGAACAGTTTATCATTCACGTAGTTCAAATTCCACCACAAGCCCGAAATATATCCGTGTTAGGAATGCGCACTGTTGAACAATTTTCACTGTATGAAAATAAACCTTCAAATTTCTCATAATAACGCATCAGAAAATCAAAAACTGTCGGCGGATTGTTGTTCTGCAGAGAGACGTATCTTTGCAAGTTCACTCAGAATGTCAACGTTAACAGTTTTAGTGATGTTACAAGGTGAAGTAAGGAAAGGGGAGGGGAATTGGTTATTTTTCGAATGCGGCTGTTCATTTCCTTCCTCGACAAAAAAGAGTTATGCATTGCGTCGCTTCCGCCATACCAACGTTGCACTTACGACTGCAACATCGCGTGCGACCGAAATTAGGACTATGTTATAAATAAAAATATTCAAGTGACTTATTCAGTGTTAAACCAACACCTGTTTAGCTTTGCTAGGTTATTAAATTTGAGGGCGTTCATTCGGCATATACTGTGGTGGACATTATAATTGAAAAGATGTTGCTATGCTGTGTGCATCCACATGCAGGTTGTGTCATAATACGTATGACAATACTCATTTTAACCCGTTGGCAGCTGAAATTACGCAAGATGAGATGTTATAACCCCTTCAATTTACCGTTCTTTCCTGCTAAGAGTAAGTAGCAAGGAGAGGAACGATGCGGTATTATAAAGTCGAATTCACGCTCTCAATGAAATACAGATTATTGACTATGCAAAAATAAGCCAACTTAAGTACCATACACCAAAAAAATTATGTTTGCAGACCGTATTTAACGACTGACTGCCTTATTTGTAGTGACTGCTTTAAAAATTAATTTCATTCTGCTATATTAAACATTTTCTATGCAATTTTAGTTTAAGTTCACGTCATGTGGTACATGTTATAATTTTGGGTAGTTTGTAAATAAATGAATCTATGAAAGCAAGCTTCAAAAATATTAATATTTTAGATAAATGTGTGAAGGCAATTTTATATTTTACTCGTTGAAGACTAGTGAACTGAATTTTAAACTATTTAGGCACAATTAATAAACTTATTTATATTTCATAATTAATTAAATTAATACTACCTACCTGAAAATCAGTATGTTCATATCAGCTTATATTCCGGGTTGAATGGTTAATCTTCTAAGTATATTTAATGTCGGGATTCGAGCTAGAGATACTAGTATACGAATATTTCAGTACTTATCGTTATAAAAATTGTAATATGTACATTAATTTATTTGATAAATTTATAACACCATTGGTTTACAACGGACGGCAAATTATTTCATTTTTATTCCCGCAGGAAATCAACTGGTGCCAAAGATCTGCGCGGAAGATATCTTAACACATCTTCGAGGCCATCGTTCGAATTTATATCTTATAAAGAACGCTCATGATGTCTCCACATGTTTTATGCATTTAAGATTGTGTATTTTGTTTCTTGTATGCTGTGGTGTTTGAAAATAAAAAATAATGGTTCATGTTTTTGATGTTGATATAAAGTAATAGTTACATCATTAAAGTAGCTTACGCGAAGACAAAGAAATAAAATTTAATTGTTGTGACATTTGTCATTTATAGAACTTGCTGCTTGTATCAAACCATAGATAATATTTTCCCCAAAAGCATCAATGATAAAATTAATGAATGAGATGTATTTTTATATAATTAAATGGCTGGGTTCACGGTTTATTAACAAAACTGAACTCAAACTATGAAAGAAAACATTACCCGTAGCTTTATTTATTTGACCGTGAACACTGAACGGTTTAACGACCGTAATAAAAGCAACGAAAAAAGGATAAGCGGAGTGAAGAGATTTGGGTGGCTGTTAACAACGAGGTCTTGAGAGCCGATGAGAGTGAAACGAGGTGGAAATGGAGCAGCACTGGAATGCAAGAACTGGGGGACCAGTAGATCTCCGAGAAAACTCGTCGACCAGCACTCTAGACGCTAACAGGAGAATCAGATCTATGTATTGATGTCTAAGGGTCAGGTAGATATCAAATTGTGGTTCACTGAAATCACAAATCCTTCATTGTGTTTTTAACCGTTTTCAGCGTCAATTTATTGAAACCCGAATACTAAGTCATGAGGCTCATAGAAGTGACCAATTTTCACATAATTACTGTGCAAGGAAACACATCGTTCTAAAACCAGAGTATAAGCAAAACTTTACAAAGTTCGCGTTTCACTGTGAGCCAACTCTGCATATGTTTTGCTATAGGCTGTTCAAGGTTAATTGGGCACTTTTGAAAGCCCTTCTCAGGACGTACTTTCTCTCTCATTTTGTTTCCTCCCCCTATACGTAAGTTTAATTTCCGTGGACTGTGTCTCTTTACTCATGCGCCATCCAAATGGAATCCAAGAAATCTTAGGGGAGTAAATGTGTA
This sequence comes from Clitarchus hookeri, assembly GCA_002778355.1. NCBI lineage: Eukaryota > Metazoa > Arthropoda > Insecta > Phasmatodea > Phasmatidae > Clitarchus > Clitarchus hookeri. The sequence continues at coordinate 798,821 of NQII01000412.1, forward strand.
AAATGTACTAATTCGTACTCTTGTGTGTATATAAAAACCTGAGACTTTTCTAGCGACAACTTTACATTTACATCTCTCAATATGCGAGCTCTAGGAACTATTTTTAATTCGATGCTATCATAACTGTGGGTCTGCGTCCCAGAGTGTACAGTAGCACGTTATGTACGGTGATATATTATTTTCCAATGGTTGATTTCAAAAGCGGCCACTTTACCGTGAACAGCCTTGAAATGGAATTGTTTAAACCTGAAGCTGTCTGCTGTCGTTTTCAGTCTCAACGTTCAGGCACAACTATAAATATAAAAATGTCATCCACCGCTCCCTCTTGACCCCCTCTCCGACACACACACACATACATTGATCAAGTGCACGCACACACGCACATGCTCGCCCTTAACGAGCCCAGTATGCTCTCTTGCCCTTTGTTGGGCATGGTGAGTGTGCTAGACCTCGAGTCGAGTGTCCCGGTTGACGTGTGTCTGAGTGGGTAAGTGCGACGGCAAGTGAATGGTATGAATGAATGAATGAGTGAGTGAGAGAGAGAGAGAGAGAGAGAGAGAGGGAGGAGGATGATGACGAAGGGAGGGGGGAGATGGGTCAGTGACAGTTGGGCAGGCTCAAGCCGCAGCAAAATGGATTTCGCACGAGACTTCCCATGAGAAATATCATGCGAGAATGTCAAGAAAACTGCGTGAGAAATGAGCCCACAGATCAAATTTGCAGCAAAAGTTGAGGGCCTCGGAATATCTTAATTAGCAATAATTTTAATAATTAAATCTCGCGAATACACGCTGTTTTTTAAAGTGGCGACTATTAAAAAGACTAGGATACTTGTTGTATTCGTCAAAAAATTTCACAGCAGTATCTGGACTACGCTCCATTTCCAAAACAAAATTTTCAAGAGTTTCTTCACAATGAATATTTCTCGCCTGATCCCACTTCTCACAGTACTATTCTGTGCTCTTCTCCTGCCTATCTAGTTTATATACACTGAAGAGCGAAAAAAACTGGTACACCTGCCTAATATCGTGTAGGCGCCCCCCCCCCCCCCAGCACGCAGAAGTGCCGCAAGACGACGTGGCATGGACTCGACTAATCTCTGGAGGTATGCAGGAGGCAATTCACGCCATGAATCCTGCAGGGCAGTCCACAAATCCAATCTGCGCCTATTTGAGAAAGGGTTGCACGTCTGTCACGTTTAATGATTCTCGTCAGTCGTAATTTGTCCCGTTCTTTCACGATCTTTTTCCGGCCGCAGCGATGTCGAAGATGTGATGTTTTACCGGATTCCCGATATTCACGGTACACTCGTGAAATGGTCGTACGCGAACATCCAAATGTTATCGCTACCTCGGAGATGCTGTGTCCCATCTCTCGTGCGCCGACTATAACACCACGTTCAAACTCACGTAAATCCTGATAACCTGCCATTGTAGCATCAGTAACCGATCTAGCTGCCGACCACATCGCGTTACTCTGATTGGTTCCATACCTCTGTTATTTACATACGCACGCCTAAACCAGTTTTTTTGGCTCTTCAGTGTATATGTGGTCACATGATTAGCAGAGAATGACCAATAGAATCACTCGTTTCGTGCAAAACTCTCCTGAAAACAGGACATGCTCTATCTTCTGCTTTCTTACGATATCTATCCTGTACGAGATATTCTTGCATGAGATTTAGTATAAGATTGCCATCTTGCACGTNTCTGCTTTCTTACGATATCTATCCTGTACGAGATATTCTTGCATGAGATTTAGTATAAGATTGCCATCTTGCACGTGTTTTGCACGTACGTAGAGTCGTGTAAAAACTGGATTAGAACTCTTAAGGAGCAAGATACTGAGAGTAAATAATGCAGTGGGTATGGCGACAAAGTGTGGACAAAGTATACGTCCAGAACTGTGGACGTATACTTCCAACTTTAACTGGCCACTGCAGTTCCGGTGGAGATAAAACTACTTCGAAACTCTGCTGGAACCTTAATTTCTGGTGGTCTGTTTAGTTATTTTATTGTTAATTTCACATTTATAAGTGACAACCGAGGGGAATGGTGCAGTGGTGAAACTTCGGGCTTGTATTTGGGAGGACCTGGGTTCAAATCCTGTACTAACCGTCAAGATTGAGGTTTTACATGGTCTCCATAAATCACTCCTCATTATAGGCCACGGCCTATTCCTTCCCTGCTCCGTCTCTTAGTGACCTCGCTGTCGACCAGACGTTAAAACCTACCTACCATTTAAAAATCAAATAACAAAGTAATACCTATAAGAAGCTACATTTAGCCTACTGTGAAGTAAACGCCGACTGCGATGCTTAAAGTAGTGTTGGCAGTGAAATAGGGAAACACTCCTGTGACTTAATATCTTATTAAAAGTATGTTGTTTCAATTGGTTGAATTGCAATTTGTTTTCCAGTTATATTGCACATTAGAGGTAACATTTAGAGTACTCGTAACATATCTATGTGCCTAACAAATACCCAATGCCACAGTATCGGCACGCGAATATTATCTTAGACATATAGCTGAAAAATACAGTCAAGAAATAAGGAATTACACCGGACGTCCAAAAGTGTTGAACCAAGTAGCAATGGTAATAATTACAGAATGTTTATTTAAAATCCAGAAAAAATANCCGGACGTCCAAAAGTGTTGAACCAAGTAGCAATGGTAATAATTACAGAATGTTTATTTAAAATCCAGAAAAAATAAAATTCTGCACTGAGAAGAAAATATTTTTGCAGGAATCAAATATATGTAGCCATAGTCCATCTAGACTGTTAATACAGAGACAGTAATCAAGTGAGTTGCTGGTACCATCGTTATATTAACTGTGCCCACGGCTCCGCTCGCGTGGACTACAGAATGATTGATTAGGTAAAAACATAAATAGATATATGCTACCGCAGAGTTTTATTAGGTCTTTTTATTCTACACAATTCTTTACTACACGATATTGTTCCATCTTTAACGGTTTTGACAGCAAGAGAGCGCGCTGGCGGCAAACTTTTTTCCGACTTCATTCACAATTATTGTCACTGCTTATTCCTTATGTTACTTTACGTAACAAAATATATACTAATATATACTAAAACCTGGCCAGAGAACATAGCTATGAATTAAAAAAATAAATACGTAAATGGGATAAGTGGTTTTCGAGTGATAACCGCACTAACAGACAGACAGGAANATAGCTATGAATTAAAAAAATTAATACGTAAATGGGATAAGTGGTTTTCGAGTGATAACCGCACTAACAGACAGACAGGAAGAGAGACGTTCAGTTTTATAATATGTATAGAAGTAGATAGTAATAGCAACATAATTGTCTGTTATGGTCGTATCTGTGAAGCTGTTGATATGCTACTTAAACTATAAATCGAGAAAAGAAGTAAACCAAATTTTAGTAGCCACCTTTTAAACATAGTCAGTCAATAAGAGGTTAAATTATTGAACTATTTTTCGTAAACTGTTGCAAATGCTACTTTATGCCAATCCCTGTTTGCGTTAAAATGTTTGTAGTTACGGCAGATATTTTTTTCTCAAAGCTTGGAATCAGTTTAGTTAGATAATTGCGAGCAATCTTAACCATGAGGTATCGAAAGGACACGGTCAAACAATATAAGAAACAGCAAGCGTTAAGTTGTAAGTGTTTATGAAAAAGAAAGAAATCATAAAAGAACTAGTAAAATTGTAACGTGGCGTACGCACGTTACCCTATTCATCGTTTGAATTTACTTGAACTGAACAGTTTTAGGTGTTGAACTATGAAGGTGCAAAACTTTTTCCGTCAGTGAGTGTATTCTGGTGACCCAGTCGTCGCCGCCGCCGACGCCACGAGCTGCATATTCTGCGGATAAAACTTGAGCTAGGCCTCATTAGATTGCGAGGCTGTTCCATCGAGTTGGATCCGCCCCCTTCGCTGCCGTTGAACTTTGCGCCGCGCGTTTCAGGGGAGGGTGCGTCGCGCTGGAAGAGGGGGTGAATTTGTGTATATAAACCGGAGGTCACTCAATTATGCGGGGTCGTCATGGGTGTTTCAGACCATATTACTGGCCGGCGTAAGTATTTATAGAGTTCTACGGCAACGTGCACCAAGCTATGCAGTTTGGGTTTTTTACTAAATTATTTTCGGAGGCAGACATTTTGTCGGCTTTGGCCGTTTGTTCATGATACACCTAATTACCGCGTTTTTTCACACAGTGCTGTAATTTTTGTCTGCCAGTAACTTGTAATATTTTTGTTAGGTCTGAGCAGACTTGTATGATTATTACTGTCACCTGAACCAGACGGCAGGCTGATACGCTCCGCTACCTTGAGGCGCCTTTTCCCCTTAAATTTCTTCTTATGTTTCCGTTCCTGTTTTTTAATTTAGTTTTGATAGCGGTGCGCATCAAGCCCGAAGCCATGGAGTAACATTTTTAATTGTAATTCGTTAATGCCTTCTTTTTTTACTGCTACTTTCGTGGGCGTTGCACCGTAAATTTTTCATTTCCTTTGGTGTAGTTGTTGTCCGGCCAAGAGGGTATTTTTTCCCACTTATATTTAAATTGCTTTGTCCCGTTTCTTTCACTTTTTCCAGTCGGTACATATTAAAGTTATTGAATGTTGAGAATTTTAAATTTTACATGTAAGGGACTAATTAAACATTCCTGTCTTTTATATTTGCCGGTTTCACAGGCAAAACAAACAAAAATTAACATTGATTTGTACCATAGTTTCTACATTGCCTTATTGTATTACTGTAAAAACAAAAACCAATTATTGTTTAGTAAATACTTTAATCATACGTACCTTGTGTTTTCACATTAATTTTACCTCTAGGTACCGCCACACTGTCATACTTGAGTCTGTGTAGTTAATTATGCTTAACACCGCAGTGTCCTATTGGCAATAAAATAATCAAATGTTTGATAATTTTAGAGATTATAGTTTATCGAAGATCATTCTCAAAAGTTATATGGCGATATACAGCTGCAAAGTAAGCGACACTGACATAAGTTTTTAGCTTGTTAGTATTCGTCCCGAAACCTTGTACGTCTTTCAGAATTTGGTTCCGTTAATTTTAAGGCAACGTCAGAAATATGAANAGGGGGTGAATTTGTGTATATAAACCGGAGGTCACTCAATTATGCGGGGTCGTCATGGGTGTTTCAGACCATATTCCTGGCCGGCGTAAGTATTTATAGAGTTCTACGGCAACGTGCACCAAGCTATGCAGTTTGGGTTTTTTACTAAATTATTTTCGGAGGCAGACATTTTGTCGGCTTTGGCCGTTTGTTCATGATACACCTAATTACCGCGTTTTTTCACACAGTGCTGTAATTTTTGTCTGCCAGTAACTTGTAATATTTTTGTTAGGTCTGAGCAGACTTGTATGATTATTACTGTCACCTGAACCAGACGGCAGGCTGATACGCTCCGCTACCTTGAGGCGCCTTTTCCCCTTAAATTTCTTCTTATGTTTCCGTTCCTGTTTTTTAATTTAGTTTTGATAGCGGTGCGCATCAAGCCCGAAGCCATGGAGTAACATTTTTAATTGTAATTCGTTAATGCCTTCTTTTTTTACTGCTACTTTCGTGGGCGTTGCACCGTACATTTTTCATTTCCTTTGGTGTAGTTGTTGTCCGGCCAAGAGGGTATTTTTTCCCACTTATATTTAAATTGCTTTGTCCCGTTTCTTTCACTTTTTCCAGTCGGTACATATTAAAGTTATTGAATGTTGAGAATTTTAAATTTTACATGTAAGGGACTAATTAAACATTCCTGTCTTTTATATTTGCCGGTTTCACAGGCAAAACAAACAAAAATTAACATTGATTTGTACCATAGTTTCTACATTGCCTTATTGTATTACTGTAAAAACGAAAACCAATTATTGTTTAGTAAATACTTTAATCATAAGTACCTTGTGTTTTCACATTCATTTTACCTCTAGGTACCGCCACACTGTCATACTTGAGTCTGTGTAGGTAATTATGCTTAACACCGCAGTGTCCTATTGGCAATAAAATAATCAAATGTTTGATAATTTTAGAGATTATAGTTTATCGAAGATCATTCTCAAAAGTTGTATGGCGATATACAGCTGCAAAGTAAGCGACACTGACATAAGTTTTTAGCTTGCTAGTATTCGTCCCGAAACCTTGTACGTCTTTCAGAATTTGGTTCCGTTAATTTTAAGGCAACGTCAGAAATATGAANTAGTATTCGTCCCGAAACCTTGTACGTCTTTCAGAATTTGGTTCCGTTAATTTTAAGGCAACGTCAGAAATATGAAAGAAGGCTGCGTCTACATATTCTATGCGTGACATACTTATCTTCGCTCCATGTATGTCGACAATGATTGCTCAATATATAGCCACAAACACACCAAGAGACATGTGCTCCATCTCCCACTTCATTTCTGGAATTCTGGCTGAGGGGAACGATGAACAAATCGACCCACTATTTACTCAGAGCCGTTCAACTGGCATAACATCATATATACTGAGCTGTTCTCAGCGGGGCGTCAAAAATATTAAATCGTGGAGCTTAAACGTTATGCCATACTCGAAAGAGCAAAAAACAAACTGAGCAGCCTGGATCAATACGCAATAAATACAAAGACGACATCGCATTACCATTCCACACGAACAAGAAATATAAGAAAGGCGAAAGGAATGACATATAAATATTCTTTCGTGAATTCTTAGATACCGTAGGTATTCCAGTTTGTAAACATTTTAAGCAGCATTAGTATTTAATTTTCAAAAATTCATACTTAAATTTACCAGTTTAACACTGAAGCTCTGACATCCATTAAATAATGACGTGGATTTATTACTAACTGCTGATTTTTCAATTTTACGTAGGTTTTAAAAAGGTATACATTCATTCATTTTAGTTTAATTATTTGTTATTAAGACGTCCACTAAACTGCAGGTATCGGAATTTTCCTTGAAGTTGTCATATATTAATTTTCTCTAAATAATATTGTTTAAAGTAAAATTGTTGAATATGTCTGAATTTTACTGATTTTCCATTTGATAAAATTAAACTTTAAGTTGGAGAACTAATCGGTAAAATTTTTGGTAACCAGTAAGATATATTTGAACATAATTATAACAAGAATATATTGCTAACGATAACATACTTTGCAAATTTAAAGTACTTTTTTTAACAGAATTTGCATTGCCTTTTGTTTCTTGTGCCTAGAATTTTTATGTTGAATACAATTAATTATATTTGCAGTTTCTCCCTTTAAAAGCGGTTCTCTGCTTACTAGAACTAAAATATACATTAATTTGTGAATGAGTTACATCTGAAAACATGTATGGAAATATGCGACTAACATTCTGTTACTAGTTTGATAAATAAAACGTCTAGTCTATGTATTGTCAGACATGCTCTGATTATTGAACTACATACTGTCAACTATATCTATTAAAGTCCTACAGCAAGCCAGTAAATTCTATAACTGCATTCACTATCCCATTCCTCATCCACTGCGGTAAAATATGCAGGCTTCATTCTAGAAAAACTTTAGTATAAAATGCAATGAATTCAAATATCTTAAAATGTATAAATTTACCAAGAAAACAGTCGTATAGATTTAAATCTTGCTACAAAATTTATTTGCTCTAAACACTACATCTTTTATACTTACCTGTCCCCTTTTTAATGCCTTGTGTATTAGTAAACATGAAAGTTTACTGCTGTTATGCAACTAATATGATATAGACTGCAAAATTTAATGGCAATGTATACTTTTAAGTATTATCGNAGTTTACTGCTGTTATGCAACTAATATGATATAGACTGCAAAATTTAATGGCAATGTATACTTTTAAGTATTATCGGCCTTTGTTCTTGCCATAAGATTATGTATAACTTAACTGAAAGAAATTATGAAAATAAAGCTGCAAATATAAACTATCGAAACATGAACACAATCTATTTGAGATTATACCACGTGATCAAGAAAAGGAATTAAGTGATGATAGTTAATTGTTAACAATTTAACGAAACTGGATGTGCTCGACTGCNCACGTGATCAAGAAAAGGAATTAAGTGATGATAGTTAATTGTTAACAATTTAACGAAACTGGATGTGCTCGACTGCGTACATGCAAAAGATAGGTTATGTTTTAAGATTCACACAACTAAATCTTCAGAAATGAGAAACGCCAGAGTTCATCGTCCATGATCAATGCCGAAATAAGAAAAATGTTTTATATTATATGGCAAACAAGGTGTGCATATTGTAAAAGTGTAATTACGTATTTGCAATTAAGTTTAAGTTTTGGTCATAAAGTTTTATAATTTAAATTAAATGCGTCCTATTAACTTTCTTTATTGATTCAGTACACGCTTAAATGTGATACATGGGTACATGTGAGTAACTACGATGTACAACTTCCTAAACGTCCAGTACTTTAAAAGTTTAACTGTTTCATAATCTCACTGCAAACTAATACAAGCGTATATAAATTGATATTTGATTTGCAAATGAACGCCTTAATACGGTTCTATGGCAAAGAAAGCTGACATTTCCAGACATGAAACGATTTGAATTGATTACATTAAAATACTTTGACATTAAAATTTTGAATCAACAAATCTATTTGTTTCTTCAGTAGCAGAACAATTGAGAAAATTAATTTTGGTTCGCAAATTATGTCGTTAGTGGCAAAATGGTTTTGAAGAAACCGGTTATCCTTATGACCAATTAAAGATTTATTTGTAAGACTAAAATATAATTCACTTGAAATAAAATGAATGAAATAAAGGAAATGCGTGCTAAATTTAGTAAGGATGCTATGAAGAAAGTATGGAAGATGCATTATCAGGCCTTGAAGTTCTCTAAGTTTTCTATTGGCAAGACCTCTACGACTATCTCACAAGTGATGCATAACAAGTCTTCACTTTGAAATATGTTAGTTCTGTCTGCAGTTTCGCTATGCTGAGTGCAGGGTAAGCGTGCGAGAGATTCAGTCGTTAAGTAAATGAGAATCCAACAACTTGCATAGTGCCGGAGTAATCGAAAGGTTAACTGACGTTAAATGCGCGGAACGTGTAATTTGTCGCTTATTTGAGAAACTGTTATTCGATAAAAATTTTTTAGTGAAGCTGGACGAGCCCATAACTAGCAATAAAAATATATCAAAACAATGTATTTAATTTTACTTGTAATATAATTTACTTAAACATTCGAATATATATATATATGTGTGTAAGTTATTGTGTAATGATGAAAATACAATGTTTTTTATGGTACGGTAATAACTCCGATAAAGCAATGGGTTTATACACGTGGCTTGATAGAACACCGTGCATGATTCCAGAAAGAAAGAAAGACGTTTAATAACCTAAACCATTATAACGGAAGATAANATAAAGCAATGGGTTTATACACGTGGCTTGATAGAACACCGTGCATGATTCCAGAAAGAAAGAAAGACGTTTAATAGCCTAAACCATTATACCGGAAGATAACAAAAAAAAAATGTGAACGTTCCGACGGAAATTATACAACCTCCCCTTTCCCACCGTCTGTGAATGTTACATTTTGTGGAAGTCTTGTTGACAAACTTTGGCTTGAACGCGCTGTCGACGCGAGAGGCTGTGTGCGGAACTGGCGTAGGCGAGCTGCTCGCTGCAGATGTCGCGGATTTCCGGCGCGAGAGACAGAACTAACGTATTGTCAAGCGAAGCTCGGCGCGGGCTCGCACAGTACCTGACTGAGGCTCCTAAAGCTACTAGTGCTCGCGCTACTCCGAGCCTGGAAAAAAAAGAGAAGAGAGAAAGAAAGAGAGAAGGAGAAAGAAGGAGAAAGAGGAGGAGATAGTGTCCCACGCCTTCGCTCAGACACAACAAGACAACACTCATACTCTCACACTTCACTACATGGTTCAGTGCACGTGATGCCCGATACATGCGTGATTAACTCCACGCAGAACATGCCTTATTAGATATGAAATGTTAGTAGTTAACCTCTCTAAAAGTGTATTATTAATAAGGATGAAGAATTTAAAGTATACAATTTTCAGTTACGATAACTTCAATTTTACGTCTTAATGTAAGGATGCCAGCGCCACACAAATTAATTGTTACTACCGTGCGTTACATTCCAGCATATTTTAGAATGAATTTAAAGCACCTTACATAACCATACCGATACTACTTTTCGCAATACCCTTGTTTCCAACATTCATACCTCCTTTTCCCTCTTAGAATTTTTCAACAGGGAAAATAATTTTTAAAGGCGTAACAAACATTTTCCCGCTTAATGTTTAACATATCATCCCTTAATAAATGAAATAATATAGTATCAGAGACAACGGAAGTAGTAGAAGTAACACTGATTATTTAACTATATTTATAGATCTTCTTAATTAGAGATTTCTATGCTTGGTGCACGTTTAACCAAACATATTTGAAATAAAATATTGAAAAATATCCCAGCCCATATGTACTACTATATTTACATTTATTTTTCAAGTAAACAAATACTTTTTTTTTTCTTCAAAAATGTCTGGTTACAAGTGCAATAATTATTTCGTTGACCACAAAATATTTATTTTGGTATTTTTTGAGTAATAATTTGCATAATATTATCACATTCGTTTCCAAACATTTCAACGATTTTTCTAATTTACTTGATAGGTGTAAGGATTTTAGTTACTACGCCAATAGTAATGTAACCATTAAAATTAAATTCAAACAGTACTTTCAAAAATATTTAACAACCCACGTTCCAGCTGCAGATGGCTGATGTGTTCAAGAAGAAAAAGAACGCTTGTTGCTTGTGGAAGGACTTGTTCAGAGAAGAGAATGAACTGGCTCAGTTTTTTTTTCGAGTTTTTCCACCGGGTTCCGATTTACTACATACATATCCTTTACCATTACAGATGTCGATTGATGAAAACAAATGCGAATACTTCACCGAATAAAACTTCTTCGCTTTTAGTTTTAAGAACTATTAGTGTTTTTGATTATGTGTAATATTTGAAATCAATAACAAGTGGAAACCTGCTAAAACATGCTTTACATTTCGTGCATGATTCCAGCACTGGTTTTGGTCAAAGTTGCTAGTGAATCGCAACTTTCATTTTTTTTTGTTTGCCTTCTAACAAACCAGATTGAGACATCTCTAAATGGCCGTGTACATTGTGTCGATTTCAGAACAATGCTAATGCATAAAAAATTCTTAATGACACACATTATCGAAAATTTCTAAATCAGCGTGGATTTTTAATATATTCAAACTTAACTGTTAGTTCTTAAGCGCACGTTTGATGCTACATTATTGATGGAAGCGTTCAGTCAAAACAACTAAACTGTAAGTACTTTTTTTTTTAAGGAAATTTCGTTGTGTTTTTCAAACGACCTGACGTGAATGATGAAAAAGAAGAGATACAGGCTTTCTCGAAGGTCATTCCGCCTTTATTCAGACAAGTTATATGATCTTAATCGCACTACGTGACACAGCGCCGACTCAGACTAACCGACGCCCCATGTCACTCTCAAACCAGTGCAAAACCAGAAAAGTAGAATTATGGAAACTATTGTCCCCGTATAATCATTAACGCGTAACTTCAAGGTTCAAGAAATTCATTAATGCATTTTATGATTTATGTGTATATATGAGAATGTTTACTGATGAAGGTAGAAAATCCCCTGCCTACTCGCAAACATACCATTTCTGCACAATTTCAAACTTACCCTTTTAAAATCCACAATAAATCACGAGCCTACGCTTCTACCACGCCAAGCTTACTTTTTAGCTGCGTTCACAGCGAGATTGTTACAAGTTTACACAAATTTTAATGAATATTTTTGAATTTATATTTCTTTTGGCGCATTGAGGGTAAAAGTTTAGTGTGAAACGGAAGTTGTGCGCGCACAGTGTAACGAAATTCGACAGTGAACGTGGTAGGGGTATGACCCAACGCGCATGCGCGTATCGTCTAGCTATATACACTGAAGAGCAAAAAAAAAAAAACTGGTATAGGTATGCATATGAAAATAACAGAGGTATGGAACTAATCAGAGTAACGTGATGCGGTCGGCAGCTAGATTGGTTACTGATGCTACAATGGCAGGTTATCAACATTTACGTGAGTTTGAACGTGGTGCTATAGTCGGCGCACGAGAGATGGGACATAGCATCTCCGAGTTAGCGATAACATTTGGATGTTCGCGTACGACCATTTCACGAGTGTACCGTGAATATCGGGAATCCGGTAAAACATCACATCTTCGACATCGCTGCGGCCGGAAAAAGATCGTGAAAGAACGGGACAAACGATGACTGACGAGAATCATTAAACGTGACAGACGTGCAACCCTTTCTCAAATAGGCGCGGATTGGATTTGTGGACTGCCCTGCAGGATTCATAGTGTGAATTGCCTCCTGCATACCTTCAGACATTAGTAGAGTTCATGCCACGTCGTCTTGCGGCACTTCTGCGCGCTCGGAGGGGGTTGGGGGAGGGGGAGGAGGTCTACACGATATTAGGCAGGTGTACCAGTTTTTTTGGCTCTTCCGTGTACAAACACAAGGTACACAACATAGCACGTGGTTATATTTTATTTTAGTCACGCCAAAGAAGTATAACTTCTAACGCGTGTACATAAGTACACGCACCCATTTTTTTTTTAAACTTTAGACCATGTCACTTGCATTGAAAATAANATGGTGTGAATTGCCTCCTGCATACCTTCAGACATTAGTAGAGTCCATGCCACGTCGTCTTGCGGCACTTCTGCGCGCTCGGAGGGGGTTGGGGAGGGGGAGGAGGTCTACACAATATTAGGCAGGTGTACCAGTTTTTTTGGCTCTTCCGTGTACAAACACAAGGTACACAACATAGCACGTGGTTATATTTTATTTTAGTCACGCCAAAGAAGTATAAATTCTAACGCGTGTACATAAGTACACGCACCCATTTTTTTTTTAAACTTTAGACCATGTCACTTGCATTGAAAATAANTTCTAACGCGTGTACATAAGTACACGCACCCATTTTTTTTTTAAACTTTAGACCATGTCACTTGCATTGAAAATAACTTCCATTGCATGGTATACAAGCGGTAAGTACATGGTAAGTGTTCCGTACTGGTATACTTCAGCAACCAATTTTTACACTTATTTTATATTGACAGTAACAACACATTTCCAGACAAGTTGAGTTTCTTCTTAATCTTATAGCCATATGTTACTCATAAAACTCAAGTATCTTCTCCTCAATATAACACGCGTTATGTAAAAGTAATTATTTATAGACAATTAAATTATTTATAGAAAAATCGTGTTTTTTTAAGGACTAAATATTTTGAACTAGGCCTAAAAAAATCATAAAAGTAGCGAATCTTAAAATTTTCCAATTAGAGGCACTCTTTCCAAGAAAGTAAAGACAATTCCACCTACAACATGACTGAACGACAACTCTTGGACTACCGTATAATCTTGTCATGAAATAAGGTATTTTGGCACAAAGGAGTAATGCTGAATCATGTTGGTAGATTTTGTAACTGTTCAAATTTCATGTAGTGATTTAGAATAAGAGGCGAAATTACCACTAATAAAAACTTCGAAACGATACAGGTAATAATTGCGTTCGGGCCTGATAAAATGGCGTATTTACGAAAAATTATACTCATCATAACACATTGTTTCAGATTTTGTGACATCGACAAGCTGTAAATGTGCTGTTATTTCTTATTGAAAATCTCACTATAAACACGGTTGAGAAGATAGATATAATTTTGGCTTTGATTTGAACGCTACATACTATCACAATAAGGAACTTCTGGCATAACTATGCGTGAAGACAATAACTTACTCAAAGTCCAAAGTTTGAACGCGAAGGATTATGTTAAAAGGTACACAATTATATTACAGTGCCGGAAGGCTAGTTGGAGGACAGTGTACAAAATCAGCTTCCATGAAATTGCATCCAAAATTGTTATACACATTCAGTGGCATTGGAGCATTTAGACTGGGAAGGAGGCGGTATAATTTGAGAACCAAGCCAAATAAACTACCGTCTGCTGGAAACTGGCGAGGAAAGAAAGAAAAATAGGATTCGGGAGATTTACTTTCAGCTGAAGTTTTTAATACTGAAGATCAAAGTATCGTTGTTTAAGTATTTTTCCCCCTTCATTCTCTTGTTAACAAGATACAACAATTTCCTGTTAAAGCACTTCGGNTATCGTTGTTTAAGTATTTTTCCCCCTTCATTCTCTTGTTAACAAGATACAACAATTTCCTGTTAAAGCACTTCGGGAAATTTTACTATGATTGAGATTGACATAGCTTCACAATTTATTGCGGTACTGTAAGGTGAGACACTTATAACTTTAGGGGGGAGGGTTCAGTTTACCCATTTACCCCCCTGTTCCCTGTTCCTGCGCCCATGTACGGCTTACGGGGAATTCGGACCCGGAAACGTCTGGCCAGAAAGCACTATAGTGATCCTGGCCTCTAATGTCTCCAAGAAAATCTAAGCAGAGCTCAAAAAATGTTCCCAGTAAACCCGAAACCCGCTGTAGAGTTTTGAACTGTTCACTGTCGGCTAGCCACGCTGAACGCCAAATTANATCGTTGTTTAAGTATTTTTCCCCCTTCATTCTCTTGTTAACAAGATACAACAATTTCCTGTTAAAGCACTTCGGAAAATTTTACTATGATTGAGATTAACATAACTTCACAATTTATTGCGGTACTGTAAGGTGAGACACTTATAACTTTAGGGGGGAGGGTTCAGTTTACCCATTTACCACCCTGTTCCCTGTTCCTGCGCCCATGTACGGCTTACGGGGAATTCGGACCCGGAAACGTCTGGCCAGAAAGCACTATAGTGATCCTGGCCTCTAATGTCTCCAAGAAAATCTAAGCAGAGCTCAAAAAAGGTTCCCAGTAAACCCGAAACCCGCTGTAGAGTTTTGAACTGTTCACTGTCGGCTAGCCACGCTGAACGCCAAATTATCCGACAGCACCCACCTCAATGGCACGTCGTGAGAGCCCCTCGCGACCTCCCCGGTTCACAAGTGCACTGCAGACAGAACTACCCGCTCGCGCTGCAGGGGTGCAGTGCGCATAAACAAACACGGCCGCCACCACTGCTAAAACTCCCGGCCCGGGGGGTAATTAAATTTCTCGCTCTTAATGTTGTTTAGTGCGACAGTTAAGTTTATTATCCGCAGCTGTAACGATCGCTGGCTACTACGGAGCCCCTCCATCACTGCGCGGCGTAACTCATTCAGCGCTCTCTGGTTGGCGCTGCGAAACTTCATTGCGACACACTCGAACTCTTCTGGCCCCGATTAGCGCTTCATTGCTAATTACTACTTATTGTCGTGGCGCACTCAACACAATTAACTGATTACCTTCATTTTCAAATATCGCAGATTTATGGACCAGTACGCCCTTTCAACCTCCACGGGCGCGAGCAATAAAAACCATAGCGCCTTCTGGCAGGACGTATTTTATTTTTTGTAAGCAATTCACGGTTAATTTAGCACTTTAAACGCACTGATTCTTAAGTTCTACTATTCTCCTCGCATTGTATCATTCCGCCACATGTAAAATTTACATTGCCATGGGTCTAACTACTTTATTCATCTGCCAGCGAAGTGAAAAGGTGAAATTGAAAGAAATTGTAAATATGTAACTAATATGCTAATTCGTGCATTAATGTCTATAAAACACCAAATTTACATACTATAAATTTAAACATTACATTCGCATTATAAAGTTAAAACTTGAAACGGTTTCTCTTAACTTGCTGCCAACTTAACTGATTGTTTTTAAAGGTTGCTTTCAAAAGTGCTCACTTTTTTCCGTAAACAGTCCATAAAAGCCTGTACGGGCGACTTTGGAGAGATTATCAAATGCCTCATCGACTCTACATATAGAACACTAAATTGACGTGCAGAATTCTCGTCAGCAACATGCGTTAATTTAGTAATTTGTTTCGCGGAATAATTACAAAAAAAAAAAAAATGCCGAACTATCCTGTACTACTTTAATCGTATGTGTCGTAATTTTTAATTTCAAATTATTCTTAGATACGTCAGTTTTAGACCTTTTTACTCATGAAATAATACCTCGGACAATAATCCTGATTTGAAACTTGAATAAACGCACCGTTCTTAAATGATGTGCGGAAACAGACACCACTCACAAATAGTTAACAATCTTCAAAATCTAATGATAATGGAATAATTTGATTAAGGAGACAATTTAAATTCATAAAATAGTTCGCCAAACGTAAGTAAAGGATGACCACACAAAACTAATAGCAATTACACAATATTATGATAAATAACTAAGAAACAACGCAGATACTAGTAACAAAAAAATCTTTTGAACAAACAGTAAACTACCAAATGAAAGCAAATTAGAACCGGCAGCAACAAAAACAGAGAACAACAAACACAATAAAAAGCAACTATGAAAATATATCTGGGTAAAAAATATAGCTGGTTAAATAAATGTTTAAATGACGACAAAAAATGGCTAACAAAATCGGAAAACTGGATCACAAAAGGTAAAAACAGATGGGATATGGCAAAAAAAAAAAATGCAGCAAAGAAACGTTACCTTTTGTGATCCAATTATGTCGACTATGTTTTCCATTATTTAATCGTTATTATATAAAAAAAATTGAAAAAGAAAAAAGTCATTAAATTGATTAGGATATTACATTTTCCTGACGGGTTTTCTTTGCGGCTGCCTTCTGTTGAGGTTGTTTCCTGTTCTCTTCTGTTTATTTCCGGTTGTCGATGTTATGATAACTGCTAGGATATACGTTACATCCTAGTTCTCTGCCGTACTTTGGTGTTTATTTCTATGTAATGGTTTCTTATTGCTGTTTTTTAATTATGCTTCACAATGTACTCAAACATTTTAAATTATTTTGTTAATGTTTAACAATGTACAATAACAAATAATTTTTTTAATGAATCTCCGATTATCGTTTAGTGGCTTACACAAATAGCCGCACTAAAAAAAGACTCTACTAACGATCACTGTGTTAATTACAATGGAAACACTTAATACCTTTGGTGAAATAGTTCAAGGAACTCTACTTAATCGTTTACACTTTCGTACACTGGAATCGCGAACACTTCAAAAACCGCGTCAGCGATTTTTTTTTCGGCAAACTGCTAGAGCGCCTTGAGCGTAGAGGCGATGAGGCAAGCGGTGAGTGAGCAACAGTCGGCCTTACATCTCACGCGTTTTAAGGTGTCGAACGCGCAAAATACCTGCAGGCAGGCGGAACCCTGAAGGCTGTTAAGGTGCCTGAAATTTTTTTCTGTGTTTTGAATATATATTCACGGTTTTGTTATATAATATCAATTCAAATGTAATAAAAATGCAAAATGAGCTTAAATTTTTTAAAAATAAAATAATTTTGTGTGGGACATGACATGAAATGAGATCCTTGGATGGAGCGGCGCTGGAATGCAAGGGTCGGGGGGAATCGGGAGTAAGGCGAGAAATAAAGCCGGCAAGCGGTCTCGTCCAGCACGATTGCCACATGCGGGGATCCGGGAGTGGGCCTGCCGGGGATCGAGCCCGGATTGCAGTGGAGGGAGGCGACCGCCTTAGCTACTACGCCACCGCTGCCCCTCTTTTTTATTAGAATTATAAGCATTTTAACCTTAAATTTTGTACGAAACGCATTTCAAAAAGCTATACGAGCACAACTTTTGATATTAACTGAAATGGTTCCGAAAGTCTTAGAAACCCCACGAATAAATTTATTTTTTGCAGTCTGGGGCCGCGGTGGTGTGGTGGCCAGACTACTCGCCTCCCATCTAGGCGAACCGGGCTCGATTACCGGCGGGGTCGCTTCCGGATTTTCGTGTGAATCGTGCCCAGACGATGCGGCTGGTCGGAGTGTTTTCTCGGGGTTACCCCGTTTCCCCACACCCTTGCATTCCGGCTCTGCTCCATACTCACCTCTCTTCACCCTTATCAGCTGTAAAAATCTCGATGTTAAGAGCCACCAAAATCTCTTAATTCAACTCTTTGCAGTCTGGGATTATGGTCGCCTGCGATTAGGGTTTGACTTATAGCTATATTGAATTAAAATTTTATTGTAAAACCTAAAATGAAATTATAATCGAACCATTTAAAGAAATGTCTACCGAATTTATTTACCTTATTCTAATTACGGCAAAAACAATTTTTAACTGTAGGAATACATGCTAATTATGCAAAATTTGAAATATTTAAGACAAAGCTTATAAACGAGAGATTACCGAACTTCTATAATTATTTTTTGTATATTATTTTTGTGCATTATTTTTTGATATTTTTTTTCACTTTTATCAGACTACTATTTATAACGTAATTCCTCAGAATTATAAAACAGTGTAGCTGGGTCGGCTCGAGTTGGTGATCTCGTAAATCCGTGTTAAGTTTGCTAATCGCGTGATCAAACACGTTCGGTGCCACTCCCTCATCCGGGAAAGGAGTCTAATCAGCTAAGAGCAAAAAAAAAAAAAAAAAAAAACGTGCGATTGGTGGAGAGGTCATGATGCTGCTTCTGCTATGGGAACGAATCTGATTTCCTCTACGAGAGGAATTTATATATATTTTTCTTTTTGCCTGCTTCTCAGATATAATAATGCAACATAGGCTAACAAAGAACGTTTTCCTTTAAATAAATTTGGGTAGATTCTGTCGGTTCACGGTGATAAACCTACGAAATTTTTACAAATATTCGCTGCTAATTCTTACTTCAGTGTATGCGAAATATGCAGCTTAGTCTATTCACGGTTTCTTCGCACTTTTTTAAATCACACCAATGAATAATCACCCCACGTACAGTGTGATTGTTTGTTTCCTAAATATGCCGTGAATCACCTCCTCATCACATGAGCGTGACGCATTAGATTCCATGGATATCGAGGACCCCCTGGCAAAAAAAAAAAAAAGGCGAAGAGGACCTGGAATTACCCGCAGCGCTGGTTACCTTGACCTTGACGCCTGCANTGGGTAGATTCTGTCGGTTCACGGTGATAAACCTACGAAATTTTTAAAAATATTCGCTGCTAATTCTTACTTCAGTGTATGCGAAATATGCAGCTTAGTCTATTCACGGTTTCTTCACACTTTTTTAAATCACACCACTGAATAATCACCCCACGTATAGTGTGATTGTTTGTTTCCTAAATATGCCGTGAATCACCTCGTCATCACATGAGCGTGACGCATTAGATTCCATGGATATCGAGGACCCCCTGGCAAAAAAAAAAAAAAGGCGAAGAGGACCTGGAATTACCCGCAGCGCTGGTTACCTTGACCTTGACGCCTGCAGGCGTGGGGCATCTATCCCAAGCCCCGTGTGCCACGATGGAAGATTACTTAGAAGGTTCCAGGCAAGCTTACATGGCTGCTGTGTGGAATTGCTCTGTGGTAGAATTAGCCGACGACCGGCCGTTTACACGAAAGTTTTCGTAACTGGCCGCGTGCGATTTTTGGCGGAAGGTTTCCTACAAGGTTGAAATTTCAGCAAATCAGAAGGTGGTGGAGTGTTGTACAGACGGTAGTTATATTTTGTTTTGGG
Source organism: Clitarchus hookeri (assembly GCA_002778355.1). NCBI lineage: Eukaryota > Metazoa > Arthropoda > Insecta > Phasmatodea > Phasmatidae > Clitarchus > Clitarchus hookeri. The sequence continues at coordinate 818,391 of NQII01000412.1, forward strand.
AAACATAAATGTGATCATCAAAGGCTGTTAACGATTAACTAGGTACTTTTGAAATCAACCTTTGAAAAAATGTCACTGCCTCTGCCTGCATGTATTTTAACGCGCACAATTATCGGCTTTCACCCAGTAANACTAGGTACTTTTGAAATCAACCTTTGAAAAAATGTCACTGCCTCTGCCTGCATGTATTTTAACGCGCACAATTATCGGCTTTCACCCAGTAAAGTTGGTAACGACGGGGGATAAGTAGTTCCATGTCTAAACGATGAATTAAGAGTGTTAGGTAGACTTTTAAATATTGAAATTATTTATTTTTCTTTCTGTTTTTTTAATGCATATAAATGTGAGAGTTTGGGAAGTTTGCTAAATATTCCACACAGTTTCACTGGAAAGACGCAATGGATGAAGTGGAGAGGCCTACGGAAATGTTAATTTTTACATACAGTGGAAGAATACACAGCGTACGGGCAAGTAGATCTAAATCAGGGCTTTCCGTGTTTCTTTGACACAAACGTCTAGTTACCACAACAAAATCATTTTGCTCTGTGCCGCATTAACGGATACTGCAGAAGCTGTGCGTGAATTCTCGTCGAGTCGCAGAAGCAAAATAAAAAAAAACGCACTTGTGTTTACCTACGTGGCAGCAAATATCGTGTGAGAGGTTATTTCCATAGAAACCTCCATACGTGCTCGCGTGCAGGATCGGATAGCAGGTATCATGTAAGCTACCGCCCGAGCTTTTACGGAACATTGTATCGCGGCACACAGTCCTGAGACTCGTAACGTTGGCAGATTCACTTAAGGGACCCGCCTACCTGTGGCACAAAAATGCTTTCACAGACTTGCAATTCCATTCTAAGTGTGAAAAATACTGAACATTGTGCTGTAGGGCCAGGCCACGAATAACAATTTAGAATCCTTGCCCGTGTCCTTGGAAAATTCACTTTCTAGTGGAAAATAGCTAGACGTGATATTTTTGAGAGTGAAAATTGTCTGAAAATGGTTTTGTTCAGAATGGATCGCAAGCGTTAAATACTACGGTAGAGAGACAGGGCTCAGAATTACTATAGCCACGTAGAGTCCACATTTATCTAACATGCACTTTAAATACAAGCCCTTCATTGAGAATCGTGGTATTAAACGCTATTTCTGGTACGGTTACGAAACAAGTGAGTAAACGACCTGTCAATATCAAACAGCGGTTCATGACGAACACAAACAAAAAAACCAGGGTTTATGACCAAAACTGCCGTGAGAACTCCCTTAACCTTTTGAAGAGAATGCACTTTTATACTCGGGGGCTACGTTTATGTGGAAATTTCGTTGACCTTGAAAACAAAACTCGCACTTCTATAGTTGTACTATTAAGATGGACGTTATCGAAATGTAAGTAAAAGATAACGACTAGTCGACATTTCAATTCGCAATAATAGAAAAGTTCTTTTCGATAGTTTCTCATGTGGACACGACGGATTGTGAAACCTGTTACATCTGTATCGACACATTAATTGGTGCACAGTCAACGCTCGACTCTATTGGCCGACGGCCAACCAATAAGAAACGTTCCGGAGTACATAAAGAGTATCCGGTGTAGCCCGGACCAATAGGACGATGGTAAACGGAAAGGCACAGACCAACGCAACTGAAATTGCTGTACTGGAGAATATAGGCAGCTCACTCCAAACATGTCTTCAGTGGTAGTAAATTTGTGACGTCCTCAAAGGGTTAGAGAATAAATTACAGACCGAAGTCTGCAGAAGTAATGGAGGCCACCGCAATGCCAAAAACAACCTCGGAGTTTTATATGACTGTAATTTGCAACGTTTGGAAAGGATTTCGTTTTCCATAGTTTAGCGGACAATCATCTGACAGAAACCACGCGCACAGACAAATAGAGAAACGTCGCATTAAGTCATAATCATGATTACCACGGTGAGCTTCGAATGAAACTAATTATAGCCGTATATTCCCAAATAATATGGGTTAACTCCATTACTTTTCAGTCTCATAGCAACCCATTTCCACAAAAATTTTCACCTAATGACGAAAAATATTATTTCCGAAATGGCTTCACCCAGAGGGTTGAAAGTACTTCTAGGGATTTTTTCTCCCTTTTGAACAAAAAGATGAAACGAAATAGCTGGTATATGTCCTGCTGCAATATGAACTTGTAACTTTTGCACCTCACAAGAACAGATACTTTTTGTAGACACAGGTTCAGTAAACTGCTGTTCAGGCAATGCTACTTATGATATACGAATCGCACTTACGCAAACTTACGTTTTACAAAAGGGTTTTCGTGATATGCGATGACAGCCCCATGCCAGTGAATGAAATATGGCTATTTGGAAGGACTGCGTAACACATGATCAAAATTTTCAAATATATTTTTTTAGGACTTTTACAGGCCAAATACAGGCTAAATTGCGCAAACTTTATTGAGTAACATTACAATACTACGTAAAAAGCTTTTTTTCAGTAAACTTCCAAAACCATGACGGTAGTTTTGAACTATGCATATTATTAAAAATTTACCATACGTCATGCCGCTAAAAAAAAAGAAGAATAAGACATACAAACACTTATAGGAACGTCGCTACGCATTAGATACTTTCCTTAACAAATTTCTGGATGCTATCATGGATGTACGAAAAAAACAAATTCCTACTTTATCTGTTCGCGTGTACAATTATGTGTTAAATTAGTGAAAAATTGCTTAGGTTGGTAGTACAAAACTGTACGTCAGTAAGGTACCCAGTTTTTGTTGTAAGGTCAACAAAATTTTATTTGTAAGGGCACCAAATCTTTTTCTAACTGTATATAAAAAAGTAGTTACTGTTTTATAAATAAATTTTGTTGCGGAAGGCAAAGCCTACGCCCGGGAGGTTGCGATAGAGAACGGTTTTGCTCGGGCAGAGTATTTCATCACCAACTCTACAAAACTGGAAGGGGTCGGAGTTGGTGCGCTCGGCAGCGCTCTAAGCGGTGGTGCTGGGGAGGGGCGAGGAGGGCTGAAGAGCTGACGATAAGGGTCTGTTTGCTCAGTAACACATTTTTTTCCCCTCGCACCTCTCGCTTTCGCGGAGACGGTCTGCCTGCAATAGCGCCCTCTCTGGAGAGGACTGCAACACAGTCAGGGGTGGGGGGAGGTGGACTTAAAACAAGAGGGTTGGACTCGCTCCACGGGACGTCATCGCACTACCCCACACCCCTCCCTGACAAAAAAAGCCTCTTCACGGTTCGCTGAGCCCGGCTAATGAGAGAGTTATCTCGTCAAGTTCGCGCCGTCGCTTTCGAACGCGTTCAACCGTCGCAGATATTTTCTTTCTCCGAGGAAGAAAAAAAAATATGCTACTGTAAATACGGTGTGCACATTCTGTGCAAAAAAAAAATTTAAAATTTTTTAGACTATATTCCACACTGCCAACGAGCCACACAATACTTCTACCCAACCCAAGAACCTTTATAAAATTAAGTGTAATTTAACATTTTCGAATCCAACCATTTTGAAAGTCCCCTGCACTTAAGTGTTGTTCCCTAGTAAAATAATGTCTGTAAAATCAATGTTTGCGCTTATAACCACATATCACCATTAAACAAGTGTCCTGGCAATACGAATGTATCTCCAGGTAAGCTATATAAACCAAGTGTTTCTAAAACATGGGTTCAAACTTGGGCAGGCAATTCCTTACCAAAATATAAGACGATGCACATATTATCCTCTAAAGTGATTATTAAGGGAGCTATGGGCCCCCAAAATCTGAGTTTTAAAAAGCGTTTAGTTGAAAATATAAGAAGCCACTTGTGATTAAGCAACAAATCGGTGAATGGTGTTTCGTATGAAGGAGATCTTACATCTCTAAGAATGCGGTCGGTAATATCAACCCCCTTTCTTTTGGAAATGACTATTGGTACCTAATGCTTGCATCAAATATTGTTACACAAGTACTACGTTCTAAGCAATTTTTAAAGACAACCTGTGAATCAGCACGTATAAATTAACAAAATAGGTCATCTTGCCGAAACACTCTCAGGTGAACCGTTTATGAGATAGTTCATGTTGAACATTCATAACAGAACGTGTGTTGCATACCAGGTAGGCAAACCACAATACAGAGTAAGAGAATTAAAATTAGGATTATTTAGGGGCACACAGCTCCATTAATTGTCACTTGCCGAAAAAAGAAGTACTTATATTTTAGTCCTATGTTTTCGTCAGAAATACACTGACGAAGTATGTCCCCATGTCTTAGAAACACGTGTGTGTGTGTCCACACACACACACGCAACCGCGAGTTTTTACTTTTTCCTATTAAATATATTCCAAGAAAAAAATACTGTAACAAGAAAAAAATAAAGCACAAAAAAGATTTCCCGCGCAGAGAAAATTACAAAGTGGCATGTGTAGTTTGAACCATAGGCAAACGTCTGGTGTAATAATATCCTACTGTTGCATATATAATTTGTGAGAAATTCAGCTTCGTCGGAATGGATATCGCGGTCTTGCGAGAGCACATGTAAATTTTTTCTTATTAATTAAGCGTGACTTCGAGGCGTTTAAAATTCTTAACTAATGATTCCCCTTAACTAAGTAAATATTGACTAGTATATCTATAGTTATATTCGCAGTAAATTACGAAACAGAAGTCTTATTAAAAGCATGTTCCAAAAAACTGTGGCCACTGAAATTTGTTTATTATGTATATTTTATTGTATTTGTGGTAACATACGGCGTATTAGTAGGTAACTTAGCAATATCTGACTCAAACAATTGAAAAATCACAAGTAAAAATACTCTTAACACGTTTCATAATGGTAGCCGTCCAATTGAAATAAATATTTTCCCATTCCTAACAATTTTATTACATAAAAAAAATTATAATTTGACCTGTTTTATGTAAATTTATAATAAATTGTGCAGTTAATCAGAAAACTAAAAAAAAAATCCTCGTCCCTCGTACAAAAAACAAAATTTATATTTGCAAAAAAAAAAAATTTAGCCTTGCGCATTGTATACACAAACAAGATACATATTATTCGTGGCGGAAACATACATAGCATACTTTATTTTAAAAAAAGGGCCGGGATTTCGAACGCGTCCAATGAACGGCAAACCAGCTACAACAAAAAAAAAAAAATATTTCTCTCGCCTAAACAAACCTTCAGCGCTCGTATCGGTAAGTTGAAGATGAAACGATCGTTGCCTGGAATTTCACATTCCCCTAAGCGGAAGCTGTCCGCGGGAAACGACACGCATATATCCCTGTCTCCAGGCGGCGTCGTCGAGCACCGATCGTTTATCACCGCGGCGATGGCACTTGCGTCCGCACCTGTTACCCCAATTTTTATTTCTGCCTCGCTATCTCTTTCCATTACCGCGTGTGCGCCAGTTTTGACACGAATTCCCCCCCCCCCNTACCGAGCGTTACACTTTTTCATAAGTGACTCCCAGCCGCAACCTAATTTAAGACGTTGTCACGTCAAAAAAAACATCCCTCATACATCCGTTGTTTTTACAAATCCCTTCAAACGCCGTTCGATGGCACAGCATCCCGTGGACCACTGTTATTTATTTTTATTCTGCTACCCTTTTCTATATTTTTTTATTTTTTTCAACCCAGCGTTAGTTACGACTTCATTTGCGGGGTTTCCAGATTTTCCGACTTCTTCCCACTCGCATCCGCAGGGCGTACGAACAAAGCGCCATTCACGAATGCTCATCCTGCACACAGACATTTACAGCGTTATTTCTTCCTCGCTCATTTAGTTTTGCACTACATCAGGCCCACAGTTCTTTTAATGGTTTTTAATGGTTTGCTGAAATTTCCTGTTCTGTTCACTGTACGAATATCCTAACCAAAACATCTAAAATCAGCACTGGCATGATTTTAACGAGCCGCATACATGCATCCTTCAAGTGCCCGTAAAATACGCCGTTAAAAACACAGATATTGAATTTTTTTTCCATCTTATACTTTGTGTGTATACAGGATGATTCTTAAATCATGGGACAAACATTGAGGGGTGGTATAGCTCACTAAAAAAATTATTATTGTATAGGAATATATGGGCGGAAGTGACGCGTTGAGGCACAAACACAAAAATAACACATGAAATGCAACACATTGTTTATTTACAACGTCGCCGCTAAATGCTTTTTTACAGCAATGTTTATAATAATTGCTCAAAATTGCTACCACCGACAGCAATGCAAGCTTGGTAGCGTCGGTGGAGTGATTGGCGAACATATTCAAATATGCCGGGTATTTCACGCACGCCACCATTGTCAGCCAATCACGCCGTATGTAGAGGTCGCCAAGCATGCGTGACTGTTGGTGGATGCATTTCCAGCAACTGTTTTAACATTTTCTGTACGGAATCACTCGTTAAGTATGCTGATAAGGAACATTTGATGTTTCCGTTAATGTGTTATGTTTTTGTGTTTGTACGTGTCACTTCCGCCCATATATTTCTATATAATAATTATTATTTTAGTGAGCTCTACCACCCCTCAATGTTTGTCCCATGATTATAGAATCATGCTGTATATAACGAAAAAGAACCTCCATTACTCTTACCACTAATTAAAACATTGAGCATTCACTACGAGATTTACTGCAAGGGCTTGTGTCAATGTTTAAGTTACGGTCAAAATGTTTTCAGACGTTAAACTAGCAACTACGAAAATAACGGAGCGTGGGAGGTCCGAGTAATTCTTACGGAAATTTGATGACGTGGGTTCTTGCTCCTTCTGGGACTGTAACTTCGTCTTCTTTTCATTGGCGGATCAGGTGATCCACAACTTTGTCGACCCTTCTCTGACGTTTCAGCGCAGTAAGCTCGATTACGTAAAAGTGTTCTATCAGCTCTTTTTTTTTTTTTGCCGAGTATTCACCTCTCTATATAAGTTTACTGCTTATCGACTGGGAAGAATTTTCGCTGTTTGAAGCGCACAGACAAAATTAAATTAGACTAAAATTATTTACTGATAACGAGACAGCTTTAAGTGGGCAAGTTAAATCATCGTTTTTCTTACACTAAGCAAGCATGCGCTTCGTTATCTAAAAATTTCACCCGAGACTCGATCCAGCACCCAGTGTTTCGAAGATAACGCCAAGAGACGGTAAGCACAATGTTCAGGGTGAGAGAATATAACATTTTCATTGAGCAAACGGGGGGCCGAGGTGGTGTAGCGGCAAGAGTTACTCTCACCAAGGCGAATTGGGTTCGATTCCCGGCAGGGTCGTTCCCGGATTTTCGTACCGGACGATGCCGCTGGTAGGCGGTTTTCTCTGGGATCTCCCGTTTCCCCCACCCTCGCATTCCGGCGCTGCTCCATTCGTACCTCGTTTCACCCTCGTCGGCTCTGAAGACCTCGTTGATAAGAGCCACCGAAATCTCTCCACTCCACTCTCATGAACGAACAGTTCTCTTCCTGCCAGTTGTTCGGTGCCACCATCCCTCTCTAGAAGAACACCGTCGAGTACAAATACACCTTTGAATTTTTTTTTTCGGCTCGAGAGTTGTGACGCTTACTCCACCAATAGAAAACCGTCCTGTATAGTAGTCCACACCACTTGCTTCAAAGTTTTTTTTTTTTTNGTGACGCTTACTCCACCAATAGAAAACCGTCCTGTATAGTAGTCCACACCACTTGCTTCAAAGTTTTTTTTTTTTTAAATAATTAACACATTTCAGTGTGTTTGTATTTCAGAAAAAACCATACTAACATATTTCTTGGNTTTTTTTTTTTTTAAATAATTAACACATTTCAGTGTGTTTGTATTTCAGAAAAAACCATACTAACATATTTCTTGGAGAAAGAAGAGGGGGGAAGGGGTTAACTGATATTCTTACACCTAACGCCTTGCTCGCCTCGCCGTGGCACAGTTCATCGTTGAGAACTGGTAGTCATTTCGGAATGAACGCCTTATCATTTATCTCCTCAGTCATAATTCAGCGGTACAAATTGTGGCACAGTTAAACATTTTAAAAAAGGTATATTTTTTTTAGGATTTTTTCTGTTAACGCGCTGCTTTCAGTTCGTCCACATGTAAAACTCTATGCTACCAGAAATACGAATTGACATGGGGGCTGTTCAGGAATCAGTAAGTGCAGGAGGTAAGTTGGATATGAACGATTAGTTTTTTTCTTCAAACTAATCACGGTTAGTTAAAAATAACAGTAACATTATATTACATTTGTGTTAGAAATCCCAGGATAGAATGTGTTTCGTACGATATATGCCAAGTCAGATGTAAATAAGTTTTTACGGAATAATGTGGGAGAAGATTCATAAAATTGAAAGAAAATAATGGATGCCTGAAAACTGTTACACTTACAATTTTGCTATAATTGGCTCGCTGTTGAACACTTTCGAAGAGAACATTAAAAAAATTGCCATTAACTGCATATTTTCTGTAGGTTACTTACGGTTGTCTGAGCACTTTTTGAAATCTACGTTTCGAAGATGTCGCATCATCCGCATATATTTTAACGGAGACAGCCACAGGCATGCGCCCAGTAAAGTTGGTAACAACGGAAGGTTGTAGTTCCATGTCTTAACGCTAGGTTCCATGTCTTAACGGAAGGTTGTAGTTCCATATCTTGACGCTAAATTAAAACTGTTATTATATATATTGGGCAAACCACCTTCACCTAAAACTTGCAACCACAAATATTTCGGAAATGAAAGATGCTACTGATGTGCTAATTTCACAGAATGTTAGTTTAGACAAGGGCTCATAATGGCAGTCCAGATAAAGATTTGAATAAGTATTGAAATGTGTATTTCTTGAACAAAGTTACATTTAAAAAAATGGAATAATGCCTATTTACATCAAGAAAATAAAACTAGTGAAAATTACAATGTCAATAGTGTTCTTTGCATGATTACAGTGCAAGTAATTTACGAAGCCTTTTGTAGCATAAAAGCCTGTTTCCTCTAAGATAAAAAAACTTAAATAAAATATTATTGAAAAACAAATTTATGTATTTGCTTCGATACAGCGCATTAGAATATCATTTCTAACACTTACGTTTTTTTTTTCAATTTTATATCTTCCAAATTCGCTTCAAAAACAGAATTTTATTAACATGTGTTTCCCTTTACCACATTCTCATTGCTTTCAAACCAGGCAACGACCTTAAGCAAGGCTTTCAAAAGTGCCCAGCTTACCGTTAGGAGCCTATAACGTAAGGTACTGACGGGCATGCATACAGATACGCTGAAATCAAAATGGTGGAATATAAGTACAAGTCATGGCGTCCAAATAGAAGGAGTAATTTATAAATAGTGGCCAATGTAATATTTTGTTTTCTTTTTAAGTCACAAAGTAAAACTTGGAGGAATAGCCGTATAACCATGATAATAAAATCTAACCGCAGGTTCACTTGATCGTCGCAAACATACTACATATTTATTTTATCCATGACAATCTTAAAACTTTCGTGTTTTGGCAGGATACAAAACTGTAAGAAAGAAGAACTTAACAGGGAGTACAAACAGTTAAGTTATGCGAGAACAACTAGCACTGAAGAATATTTTCCAACTGTAACAAAACAATTTTGAAGTAACTATGTGGTTATTTTTGCACCATGACATATTTNACTGAAGAATATTTTCCAACTGTAACAAAACAATTTTGAAGTAACTATGTGGTTATTTTTGCACCATGACATATTTAGCATGCCTTTGTTCAATAGAAATATATTGTAGCGATGAATTTTTCTTTTCAGTGAAATGCAAGGACGCGCGTGCGGTTAAGTGCAATCCCTAGTAAACAATGTTAAACACCTCAAGGTCACATACGGCCGTAAGGAAGAATTGCAACGACGATGGGGAAAAAAGCGTAAACAAGCTTCGCGTGTGNACTGAAGAATATTTTCCAACTGTAACAAAACAATTTTGAAGTAACTATGTGGTTATTTTTGCACCATGACATATTAAGCATGCCTTTGTTCAATAGAAATATATTGTAGCGATGAATTTTTCTTTTCAGTGAAATGCAAGGACGCGCGTGCGGTTAAGTGCAATCCCTAGTAAACAATGTTAAACGCCTCAAGGTCACATACGGCCGTAAGGAAGAATTGCAACGACGATGGGGAAAAAAGCGTAAACAAGCTTCGCGTGTGTTCTGTTTCCTCAGAATTTTAAGCGGCGTGTTTTTAATACATCCATCTGTTCAGAAAAAAAGCAAAGTTGTCACTATACTTTAAAACGCAGTTTTACATAAGTATAAAAAACGTAAACTGAGGACTACTTACAGCTATTTTTTTGCTGAATTTGACACTTTTCGACGACCAGATTTGTGTTTCAATAACCAAATTTATGAATGGGCAACAAAATAACGTCTCATTTTTGTCGTGAAGAAAATATTTACATTGAAATATTCCTTTTTTTTTTTTTTTAAATATAATAGACACAATTGTTTACAATGATACCCTTATGATAACCGGTGAGCGGTTTTGGTCGGAGGATATCACTGAAACCTCGAACCCGGTGAGGGTGAAATTATGTTAAGATGGATCAGTAGCGAAATGAAAGGACAGGGGAAACGGGAGAGCCCCAAGGAAACACGCGTTTCTCCACTTGCGAAGATCAGGGTGACCCCGCCGGGAATCGAGCCCGGTTCGCCCGTGGTGGGAGGTGAGTAATCTGACAATTACACAACCGCGGCCCACGCAGTTAAAGTGGTAAGGAGGGAAAGTAGACTTGGAGTCAGCTAGTTACGGTATCGATGCCTGTAGGCTGTTAATGATTATGTAAGTGCTTTTGCAACCAACCTTTGAAAAATATCACTGCCGCTACCTGTTTATTTTAATGGGCACACTGACTGGTATGCACCCAGTAAAGTTGGTAATGAACGAGGGAAATTAGTTCCATGTTTTCTCGTTGAATCAAAAGTGTCTGGTAAACATTTGTGAATAACGAAATTATTTATTTTGCTTTCGCTTTTTAATGCATAGCTAATTTTCTAATGTTTTAACTTTACTAATAATACTCATTTTATCTTGGCCGGCGCATGAATAAAGTGATCAGACCCATGGCAAAATTAATATTTTGGTTATGGCGAAAAAAAAAAAAAACTATGTTCGTAAAAGTATTAGAGATCTGAAGCAGAGCTTTTAAAATTGACCAGTTTACCGTGCATAGGGTATGTATGAGTAAGGTTAATTCTACTTAGGTTAGGAACAAAACGCAGTTTCTTATGGAAGAGTTTGGAATAGGGAAACTCTTCGCCTCTAGGTGCGCAGAGTTCCAAATGGTAACTTCATTAAAATTTATAGCTACGTGAATAACAAAAGAGAAAGGTTTTACTCAGTTACAAAGCTATTTTAAATTTTTATGTATGATTATTACAAAAATCCTGTTTTATAACGTAGAAAACAGAGAAAATTTTGTACACTCGTGACACTGGCGTCTACCTAATGGTGAAAATTGTTGGTGGTAAAACTTTCAACATTGATCTTCCCAACCTGTGGTAGAAGTAACCTTAGTATGAGTTACGCTGGAAGTTGGACTCGAACCGTCACCTAACGGGGCCCACTCGCCACACGAGCGTCACAGCTCCGCGCAGGCCGAGGGTTGAAACAGCGGATAAGCAGCAATCCCGGCGCGCGGGACCGGCCCCGTAATCTGTCCCAGCGCCGACAAGTAGAAAGGGGGCTGCGGGGATTGTATGGAGGCCGTGTCGATCCACCCTTGGGATGCGGAGTGCCTCCCCCCCCCCCTCGGGTCTCGTGGGAACTATTAGTATTGATCCTGCAGCAGCAGAAGAAGGGGCGGGGGGACGTGATGCCCTCCTCGCCCCCTCCGGCCAGGACCCGTCTATGGTGTGGCCTCATTAACCGCATGTCAGAGGGGCAATTACCGTCCTCCCAGGGCTCTTCCTGGACCATCTGCAGTTTAGTGGCGGATGGTTGGGGCTCGGGCTATCCCGCGCGATCCGCCAATTCATTCCGCACTTCGTTCATCGCAATAAAGTAATTTTGTTCACATCACCCATTGTTCTACCTCGTATGCCACACACATCTAGCAAACATTCGCAACTTTTTTTTCGATGAGAATACGTCTTTAAAGTCAGATCGACACTTGAGGTACCGGGACGTGAACGGCGATGTAAAGTCTGCAGGGTGATCCATTCCGATGCTATAACTTGGCAACTAATAAACACGATTGAAATGAACGCCACCACGTTTTATCGGGTACATGATTACGATGCGAGAATGACCTTGAGTTGGCACCGCACATGAGCGAAGAGCGGGTGGGGGCTAGCGGCGACTGGCATCAATTTTCGCGCGGGAACTTCCGGGCAGAGCATCTCGTGATTCCGATGAGATAGCGCGCTGATTTTGGCGTCAAACTAAATATCTCGTCAATATATGTCGATTAAAGCCATGGAAGCCAATTATCCATTTCGTAGCTTTAATTTCATCCTAATCTCCCAAAGAAAATATTACCTGCTAACACAGATGTATTTATGTAAAATCCACAGCTATGTCGTCTACACTGATTTAAAAATATGGATGCGGCTATCTTTTAATTGGTGATTGATTCGACAAATTCATCCCACGGTTACAACGTCGGACTGGTTGGCTACAGGTCCAGTGTTTGATCCGCGGCCTAGTCGGGGATTATTTTTTGTGTTCGCCCGTTTCCCCCACCACTGCATCCCGTCGCTGTCCCGTATCCATTTCGCTTCACCCCCACTGATGCCAAAGATCTCAGATGTTAAGCACCACCCATATTTTTTCTCACGTAACAGTTACTTGATGTCCCATAAATTCCGCAATTGCATCAAAACATTTAAATAATCCCTTGGAGTATGTCAAAAGCGCCTAACTATATTACACATTACGAAATTATTGTGACTTACAGTGATGTATGTTTGTGGAATTTTGGAAATAGAGCTACAAAGTTTGCTCACTTAAGAATAATAGCTCTTGCACTATTATTGATAAAACTTGCACGTTGCTGCAAAGATTTAATGAACATGTTCACTATTTCTGAGGATTCCAACCATTACGAGAGGCATTTCTATATTACTGGATCCACATTGTCGAGCACTGTTGCTAGTTCTATACAACTAATAATTTTTGGACGAAGCTGCTACTAAAATATTTAATATGTCATGGTTAAAATAAAATACAGAGTTAATAACATTCATTTCAACGGAAATATTTCTACATAAAAATTAAACCATGCTCCATGATCGTAAAGTTCTTCCTTTTAAAAAAATTTGTTAGCAATTATATATTTAGTAATTTTGTACGAGTTTTAATCTTTGTGTGTATGCTCTCGGCAAACGACTCCGCGAAGAAGGGGAAGAGGAAAAATCTCACGAACTCTGGCCAGCTTTAATGTAATTATCGAGTTGCAGCAAACTAAAAAAGCGAATCGCTCTTGTATGCTTCCCTCACCACGAGTGGGCAGCGGGAACAACTAGTGGTCATGACTCAGCTGGTCACCATGGACTGTGTTATTATAGTAGTGTCCACTAGTAGCAAAGCAGCCTACACAAAAAAGTATAAGGCAGTACTTGGTAGAAGCCCCTAAGGTTACAGACTCAATCTATTATATGCTTTATGTAAAACGAGCAGCTGAATTCAAAGGACTGGAAAACGAAGTAAAAGAACAAATTTATACACTTAAGGGATATGTCAATGTCCCCAACCTACAGACGATAAAGTGATGAGATATCGTCTCTCGTTCAACGAAACTGTCGCTATGGAGCATATAAAAGGTAACGAAATTGCTTCTTAGTAAGAGAAATGAAAGTTGGTAATGAAAGTTGGTTTGAGGGAAAACCTTACGAATAAAGCATGCAGTGGTCTTTTGATCCTCAGAACAAGGACCGAAAGTCATGTGACCAATCAAAATTGAAGTCAGAATTAGACTTTGATAAAGAAGAATTTAAGATGAAATAAATTCGAAGGGTTTATCGTGGTGGACTTGTGGTTAAGGCTGAAGACGGGACAACTCTTCTGAAGCTCAAAAATGCAGAGCGAATTTTGAAGTTTGGGAAAAGGTTGAGCAGCCCAAATTCATGGCCCACGAGTCATAATTTATATCACTATGGGTATGGATAATGGAACATTGGTTAATACCACCGATTAGTAAAATTTTTATAGAGGATGGGCCTGTCTCGGCTGAAACAATTAAGGAGATCAAACCAGTACACCATACTGGTAAAACAAAAGAAAGAGTTAATGCATATTTACAATAGAAATCGGATCTTCGGTACAAGCCGATTGTCTGTGACCGAGTGAACATGGGACATCATAAATGTCGTATTATAAACTACATTGTGCCCTTGTGGTGCTACATGTAGCGTAGATACATGTGTCTAAGCAATGCAAAATATCAGAGGTTTGTTCACACTTTGCAGAGTTATAGCATCGCCTTAGTGCCGACAGTCCAAAGAAGAGTTATTCATCTGAGATTTATGAGAAGTGTAAAATAATGGGTCGTAAGGAGATTAACCACCCAGCAGATTCTTTTGATTGCTCTAGTTATCAATATGCTTTGTCTTTGGAAACTGATCGAACTAACTATGGTGAATACTACAATCAAGTGACTCAGTTGTTAACAACTGAATTTGCAGTGTTCAGCAATGGTGCAAGGGAAATTGCAAGGAATAGTTCAAGAAAAAGACCTGAACTTTGTAGGAACCCAGGAAGTTTATAATGTAAGGGGTTATTTGCCTGGAATTAAAAACATTTTGCTTAACATTGGAGATCACGTCATGGCTGTTGTTTGGCCTGGGAAATATGCGGTACATGTTTCGTGCACGAGTTATTTTTCAGGTGTTTTCACGCAGTACTATTGATATAGCTGGGCTGGTTCCTCAATACTATTACTTCACAATTCCTGAATGAATAGTATTCCCTTACTAAGGTCTCATTGCTGTTCAGGGGCACTCAAAACACTCAATAAAATAAGATATATATACACATTGCATTTTCATACTTACATTTTCCAGACAAAATAGAAATGCATACAACGAATCGGCAGAGAATACTTCATCTGCTGAAACAGAAGCAGATCATCATGTCTGCTGATGTTAATGCAGTCATCTCTTTGCATACCCTTGTTACAGATTACAGACACTCGAGTTAAATTGTTTCCTGTTGACTGAGAAGTTGATTGTTATTAATGAGCTTGGTATCCTGGCAACTTATCTTTGCCTCTCCATGTTATTGAATAATTTATTTATGTGAATTTGACAAAAGGCCAGCTTGCATAAAACATTTCAAATTGTCTTGTCACAGAGGAAAGTAGTAGTGATAATCGCATGGCTGATTTCCCGATATTTCTCTAAGATATTCCAAAGGTAGTTGATACTAGGATCATATATACGCACAGAGGTGCGGACTGATGGTCTGACTGGAGGTTTGATATGGGGCTTGGGAATATCACGGAGTACAGGCAAAGGAAAGCCTCTCTCGATTTTCAACATTGAGCCGAGTAGGTGATAACTTTTGTCATGAGTGCTTGCGAAAGGCTCCTCAGGAAAGTAGATGTGATGGATAAAAGTCGTCCTTGGTGGGATGGTGAGCTTGAGGAGAGGCGAAAGGGGACAGGGCTCCTTGATGGAGTTTTAAGTTAGCTTGTGATCCGAAACAGCAAAATGACTTTCCCCGTAAAATTTTTATATGAAGGACACTAACACTTAATAATAGATAAAAACGAGAAGCCCTGGGGAGAAATTATGTCCGAGAAGTGTAACCAGGACCCTTTGGGATTGGTATACAAGGTTTGTGCTACGATACTCAAGTCTCTGGTTAAACTCTCCTGTCTGAAACTCTGAGGGAGCGATGTTTTCAAAGTATGACTAATTGCTGTGGTTGATCAATACACTGCTGTCCTCTGATAATGAACTGAATGAGACTGATCTTCATGGAATAGAAAAGTTGTTTTGAAATTGAATATATGGCTGAGATTTCTCTGTATGAACTAGATATGGTTTGAAGTCGAAAAAGCATAGAAAGGCACACTGCAAGGACAAAATGACTTGGAAATTTCTTCTTCAAGCACACCCCAGAATTAAGCACGACATGCTTGACTTATAAAGGCATTCCTGAAATCTAATACATTTCCTGGTATCTTGGAAAGAGGTCTGCTGAACATCCTGTTAGAAGAGAAGTTAAGGATCCAAGTAATCCTAAATGTTAGACCATTTATGTTGTTTGCGATGATTGGTAAAACATTTGAATTATTAATTGATAGGTTATTGGTGCAGTTTATTTAGGTCATTGGATCTAGACATGGCAAAATTTCAAAGAGGCCTGTAATTAATGTTGTTAACTCCATTTAAAGAATCTTAACTGACCTATTTGATGGACATTTCAATTGACTTTTCTGGAGCATTTGATAATGCCTGGTGGCCAGAAATAATGTGGAGGACAAAACAGCTTGGATGTGCAAGGAAATTATATATATTGATATACAAGGTTTTCTTTGTAACCATTCCTGTATCTTCAAAATCGACCAGAAGAAGTTGTCAAGGTTTAGACGAGGATTGCCCACAGGACTTGGTACTTGGTTCGGTGCTGTGGAACATATTGTTTGTTGGATTAGTGGAGTAGAGAGATTTGGGCGGCTCTTAACATTGAGGTCATGAGAGCCGAATTTATGGGTTACTGAGTCTGCAATTGACAGAGGTTTGCTCTACCTTTGGTTGTGCAGAAGACGGTTTTCTGCTCATTTAAGCATTCTCTGGAAGAGCGTTGGAAAATAAAGTTGAGTTTTTACAAATAATTCAAGATTGGTCTATCACAGTAAAGTTTTACTTCTTTTGTGAGAAAGTCAAAGCAGTTCTGCTTTAAGGACATCTTTAATGCAAACCTGTTGTGATATTTGATGGTGGACGAGTCAGTTTTCTTACATGATGAAATATTTAGGGATTATATTATATCAATGACTATACTTCCATAAGCACGTATGATTTGCATTAGGTATGGCGTTTTTTTTTTGTTTCATAGTCTTCAGACTGTTGCCTGGGCATCTTGGGAATAAAGTTTTGAGAATCTGATGAGAATGTATAAGGGTGTTTTATTGGCAATCATCCTTATAGTGTAACAGTCTGGCATCGAGCTGCATCACATTCTCATGCTAAGAGAATACAGTTCAGTACTCAGCATGCTGCACTTTTGATGGCGACAAGTGTGTATAAGACTATATCTTCTGATGAATAACAGATGATTGATGGGGCTTCTACCTTTGATTTTGTTGTAATAGGCAAGGGTAGGCTCTTTGAGTGACCCTTAGAGCCTGTACAGACAGCGAAACCGAAATTTAATAATTTATACAGGAAAAAATGGCAGGATCGTTTGAAAAGTTCTTCAAAGGGAAGACAAGCCTATGCAATTCTTCCAGTTGTGTCAGCTAGATTAAAAACAAATTGGTTGTCTGTGGGCAATTATTGGGCGGAATACATCGCCAATTATAATAATTTCAAACGAAATGATTTTTATTTAAGTTTGTCGATTCTTCTCTTTGTGAAGTATGTGAAGTTGAGGACACAGCATTCATGGTTCTTCAAGAATGTAATAAAATTGAGGAATTACAAAATTTGCTTTCAGTTTGGATGAATGCTCTGGTACTGTTTACTGAGATTATCAAGAATTAGCAATACCGTCTTAAATGGTCACCTTTTATTTCTTAGGTTAGTCAGACGCTTGAAGAATTCTTATCTGTGGCTAGAGAACTACCAGCATGTGCTCAATGATGATTTCACCCACTGCAAATTGTGAGAATATGATTGGGTAGCCATTCATTTGAATACCTATAATTTATGTATTGGACACTTTGATATCTCCATTTGATATGTGTCTAAGGAGGCATGTTAAAAACTAAGAGAGAGGGAGGGACAACAACAAGGATGGTGTATGAGGTGAAAAAATTTTAGTATGTGACCAACTGGTGGAATTGGAAGAAGTGGTGGTGGAACAACCACCATCTATAGAAATGGAAGAACATCAATAAGTGTCTCTTCTAGCAGTGTGATGTATGGTTAGAGAGTGAGAAAGGTTCAGTGAGCATGCAAATGAACCAAACACTATTGTTAGGCAATGGAAGATATGATACTGCACTTCTTTATAAGAAGTAATAAATAAATCACAAATTATCTCGGCTAGACATGACGAATGCCCAGAAAGAGGCTATTGCAGTATTTCTCAGAATGATGGATGGAGGGAATATGACGTTTTCTTAGGTTTGACACTGCTGACAGTCTTGTTTGTCCATAGAAATCTGCCAATAGAAGAAGAACTGTTTTGACCACACAAAGCCTTTCGATGACTACCGCGTTGTCAAAGACTGTTGGAGGTCAGAACTCCTGATTATGTGCAATATATCTAATTTTGAGTATGGACTGCGTGTTTGCTGGATATCCTTCCTCCAAAGGAGGTCGAGGATACGGGCCAGTAAGGTGGTTATCGCACCTGGTCCAACTCTAAGCCAATATCTGATGGAGACAGGAAAGCTCATTGGATAAAATCTGCAATGTTACAACATAAACTTCAGAGATTTCTCAGGCGCGGACGTGATGTGACTGTTCGAGTGTTTTGTGTGTATTTAAAACAGATTATTTCGGCTGATATGGCAGTTAGAATTTCTTAAAATTTTTCCTGAGACCATGGCCTAAAGTAGTGAGTGGGTGTAGATAAGTTAGAGAGTTTAACATTTAATGAGTAGATGGTAAAGAATAGCTTCTACAATGACCTGTTTAGGGCTGGTACTAGGAGGAAGGTCATCAGGTCGGGCCCAGTTTCGACCGGTAAACATTATTCTGTTTGAGTATGTGTTACATTATTCCATTTGCCACGAAATAGCTCAATCTAGAAGAGAAAAAGTGGTACTGCAACACTTTCACGATACCATAAATTACTGTAATTTTATCGAGCTTGCATTTTTAGGCAACACTATTATTATGTTTAAATTTTAACTAGAAGTTCTTGGCACATCTATGTAGCGAAATATTCATTAAAAATTGTTTATTGTGATTGGCCAAAGACAGTTGCGAATCGCAATGGTCTTTTCTGGCAAAGGTACTAGAAATGGTACTCAAGAAAGATTGCAAAACTACAAAATGCGTCACTTTACCAACAGTTTGTTGAAAACTAGTTACTAAGGATTGTAACACTAGAAGTACATTATAATAAATTTTATAGAAAATTACCGTGGGATGTATAGTTAATATTAAGTTTGAACAAAAAGTGACTGCTATTCACGTAACTAAACAGGTACGTGGAATATACTGGGGATATACATAAAATATAGAGCCCATGCATTTAACAACTTGAAGTAATAATAGCATACGTCACACACAGTTAACATAAATACCTGCTATTTACGCACCTTTGCAGACAAGATGTGATATTTGAAACGTGCCCCTCATGCCATTTATTCTGCGGATAGTTTTTGAGAAATAAGAACCTAAGTAACTATTGTGCCTGCCGTTTACGAACTTCTGCAAGTACAGACGACTTCTGTGGCTAAGGTTTATAAGGCGTATTCAGACTGGTAGGTTCAGGATTCTTATCTTGGGCAAGCCACGTACGTGTCTTTTCCAGTTGTAAGTTGATATTATTTCAAAATGTAAATAGTCTCCAGATTAGTTTCTTGGCATAAATCAGGGACGTTAAAGGATGATTCCGACCCACGTTAGTAGAAGTGTGATACTTCGAACAGGATCAGTTTCACTGGTGTCCAGTACTTTCTGTACTTTACAGTGACATCTGAGCAATAAAGTTTTAATACATAGAAACAAAACATTGAATTTACAGGATGATGACAAGCTCACGTCAATATCCCTAACGTTCGTTTCCCTGTCAGTGAAATTTTTTAAGCACACATATAATTCAAATAAACTGTGTGTAATTGAAAAGGTATTACAGTTAAAGAGACCCTACTTGGTACATACTTTATAACATTTACGTTTATTCTATTAACTTTGAAGCGAAGAGCTCATAACCAAAATGTTTGTTACGACATACACAAGCCATTTATGAGAGTTTGTATGTCTAAAGACTTTTTAGACATTCAACTCCCTTCCGATTCATCACATAATACATTTCAGAAAAAAAAATAATTTACGTAATAAATTTAAAGCAAATACATTCTTGCTATTTACAAACCTTTACTGCACTTGGGCGGTACTTGGCTTGTACAGCACATCCTTTGGGTACATTATTCTCTTAACAACTTTTGAGCACCAAAGATATTTAACAATTATTGTAAGCACTTTTTCCTGTAATTTATTAATATTTACAGGTACAACTTTCGTACTTGGCTCGTACTCATGGAGTTTATTTTTTATCAGAATGTTTTAAGCATTCATTTCAGAAGTTAAAGAATTTTAAAGTCAAAATGGAGGGACACTGATGCACACCACTAAATGGCTTGGGGTTACACGTTTTAAATGAAAAGCAAACCACATTACCTGCGAATAGATCACCTGGTATATCTTAAGAATCTGTAAAGCCAAATGTGTCCTAACAGTTAGCTTCCATGATATTCCTTGTCATGTCTTCTCTGACGTGATCAAACACTATGTTAAACTGTAAATCTTATGATCTAACGCATAATGGTGATTATGCAATCTAAACTACGAATAGCTTAAAAAGTTGTTTTGAATTAAAAGAAATGAATTAAAACAAAACTTCAAATAACACCTGTTTCATATATTTAAAGTATTATTATCTTAATTCGTAAACGTTTCTTAGCACACTGATGTAATAACATGACTATATTTAATTGAATAAAGTTTACCATCACAATTTAAAAAATTGTTATTTATTTCTCTGGTTGGACTAAACAATCACAGGAGTAGTTTTCTCGCTTATCGACAAAGTATTACGAAATTTATTCATTTCTATACAACTGGCTAAACTACAAGTTCAACAATCATTCATTCATTTAAATAATTTTATTAGTCTAATACTACCGTGAAAATTACACAAGTCATTAGGAGGTACTTAAATGCACATGTTTTTTTATATGTTGTGCGTACTCTATTAATTTGCACGAAATTTTAACTCAAAATGTTACATAGGAATAGTTCATAAAATTGTGTAAAATTGTCTAAAATATTTATATTAAGGTAGCTATTTTACTCCTGCATCATAATTAATGCTATTTAACTCACAAGCAATATGTACAATTTTTTTTAAACGAGACTTTCAGCGAAATAGAAATTTTTACCTACATTCTAGAAACTACTGAACTTTAAAAGATATACTGTAACTACGATTTACTCTCTACTCTAAGAGCTGAGAACTGTCAATACTGTACTCTAAAGTTCTATGTCGAAGTATGAGTGGACACAGGTGTCTCTGCCATTTTAAGTAATTTTTATCTGTTGTCTTTACCTACGGGTAAATGTTAAAATAAAGAGTGTCCGCAGTTGCAATTGAAGTTATTATACAACTTCATGAAAATATGTTATGCATTTTTAAGTGATACTGTGAAGTGTGAGCTGCAATTTATTCGTTTGTATTAGACGTAACATTAGCAAATCTAGGCAGATGTAATATGATAACAGCTTTACTGATAGCTGTTTCACAAGCATAGCTTCAAAATGGCAGTGATACCGTGAAAAACGGGGCAGGAATAGTTCGCAAGCAAGTAAAATGGTAACAAGCCACCTCTAGTTCAAGTCTACGTGATGCAACTGAGAGAATGCATACAGTTCTTGTGGCCTAGTGCGTGCTTTTTTTTTTTTACCTTGCTTCTGTTTCTAGGCGCGAAGTCTTCCTTGGACGTCTTGCGCCGCTTGTCCTTGAGGATCATCCTGGCGGCCGCGAAGGCCATGGCGGGGGGTCAGTGTTGTTGAATGGGATCAAGGGAGGAGTATGCAACACCCACGCACACGCGCACCTCCGCTAATAGGGCAGAGGGGAGAAGACCTCTTCGGCCACCATAGGCCGCCACCGCCACAAGAGGTCCTTCCGGGCTTCCTGCCTTCAACTGCCGGGCGCACCTCAAGTCCTCTCCGACGTCATCACCATCGGCAACCCCCCTACCACTCTCTCTCTCTCTTTCTAGCACACTCTCGACTGTCTCAGCAAACCCCTGGCACGACAACCCCCAACCGCGCGTCAAATGTTTTCACTGGCTAAGGAAGCCCCTGTCTTCACTGCCTACCGCAGCCTCCATCGCTCTCTCGCTAACTGAAATATGGGGGTGTACGTATGTTTGGAATGACTCGAAACAGATACAGTTTTGTGCAAGTTTTGCTACCGCTTGTTTGCTACGGGTCTTCGATTTACCTGAAACATTCCACATGAATCCACTGAAAATTAGACCTTAAGACAGGACTGTCCCTACACCATCACTACTCCACTACAGTACTGCACATCAGCTACCTACGACGGGAACTAATGGCGCTAAATGCCGCACTTCTGATGCTATATAAATCAGATTAAAAATTAATCAATTTATGCATGCTTGCACTTTACATTGTAAAAATTTGCCTCAGATAAGCCAGCTGTGGAGTTCATTCTTGGTAATGTAACACCAAAATAAAAAAAAACCTTTCTAAATAATGTTATTATTAGAAAATAAAAATAATATGTACATACATTTGTTATAAAAATAAAAAATGTATAAAAAATTGTTTATGACAAATGTACCTCTTACCATTCAGCATGTAATGTTTTTAAAAAGTATTCATGCAAAAAACTTCCTAAACTTTATTTCTACGAAAAAGAAACTGGTTTTCTTTCGTTTAGTGAATATCTACAGTAAGATGTATGGTTATATTCGGTAAAATCGTAATAAACCATCAATATTTGTGACTAAGTACGTTTAATCACCAATATGAGTTGTATTGTATTGTGTAAGGCCGTTTGATTTTCCAGCTGAGCATTTGTGTTCTCTCCGGCGCTCGACTCCTGTCATCGCGTCTAAACTCAGCGCATGACTGTTTGGCGGGTTGCTATGCAAATTGTGAAGGGGCACCTTCCTAAAAATTTTGTGATAGACTCATGTATTTTTGCTAATTAAAAAGGTGGTCGATATAGAGCGCGCTGACGTCAGGCACCTGGGGTCTCTGGAGAAGGGGGTGTGCGTGGAAAGGGCCGTCTGCTGCGTAATATAAATAGGGGTTTAGCTTAGGGACCGAGGAGACGGTCGCCAGGAGCCTGGGAGGCCCGGATGGGAGGAGGAGATTGTCGTCATCTCCTGGACTTGGATTAGCAGACGGGGAGATGCTACAGAAACGTCGCTCTACGATGCAGGTGAGGAGGGACTTAGAATAATATACGAAATAGTGTGTTAGGACTTAGTCTCCGGCAGTGGTGCATCGGGACTTATGACATTTTTCTGCAGAGTAGAAATACTTTGTTTATGGCGGAAGCTCGTGGGGAATTTGTGGATTTAGATTTTGGATGCCCCTCATGGAACTTAGCCTCTAAAGTGGTGAATGCGAGTTTTAAGGTATTAAGAAGACAGGATTTGGGACTTAGATTTCGCGGACACAGTTGATGATCAGGGACGTCACAAATTACTCAAGAGTATAAGTGTTATTGTATTTGTTGTGGATATGCATGGGCCCTACATACGCCCTGGGTATACCGGTGGGGGCAATACCCTCAGGCTCATGCACATGGTTGGGTGTGTGTGTAAGTGTTGCTTGCGGGGTGAGTGAGCACCACATACACCCTGTGGGTGTAGTGGTGAGGACAATACTCTCAGGCTCAAATGTCTATGGACTGGTGTGAAAGTGATTGTGTTGGGAAAAGGTTGTTGTTGTCTTTATTATATATATTAAGTGTTATTAATGAGTGTTTTTTCTGGAAAATACTGGATGTTTTTTAAAATAGGTTCTATTGGAATATTAAATGTATTTTGTGTATGAATTGTTTTGGAAACCAAATTTTTGTATATGTAAAACCCAAGGTGTTTTCCAATTTTTGTAAATTAAAAGAAAGGGTCAGAAGGAAAATTATATTGCACCAAAATTAAACTAATATAAAAGTAAACCATGTATCGTACAATTGCGTGTACACCCACCCATTCTGGTCAGTAACAAAAAGTAACTATCAATTACTCTGTTTTGAAAGGTTTGTGATATATGCTTCCCTTTCACGTCATCTTCCTGGATAGTGGTAGGTAGGCGGAAGTCGGGAGGGATGTTGTGGCGGTAGAAGAACCCGTCACATATTCATAGAGCAGGAAATAGTTAGATGCAATTAAAAATTTTTTTTGCAAAACAAAAATGCAGAAAATAACGCTATCATTCAATTGTAACTGCAGGAATTCCCGTATAAACAAAAACAGAAAGTGATAGACAATTATAAATATGAAATTTTTTTTTAGCTAATTGCAGTTTTATTTCTGAGATTCGAAAATTCTACAGAAAATTATTTGAGAGTAACCGGCTAATTTAACCCATTAACTACATTGTAAAAGCACAAAATAATTTCGTTGCTTACTGGAACCTTCATTAAATAAAACGTGTCTAGTATTTGGAATTATATTTTTCGCTTATAAGTATTCATGTTTACACGCAATAATCAATAAACCAGTATAATGAAGAAACATTTGCCATGATTGTATCGATACAGGCAGTTGCTTACAAGTAATAGGTGCACACAAGGTATGGTATAGATTCCGACAGCACATATTGGTGGGAAAATAGGCGGAGTACAGACTACATGTGATATAAGACATCCGATTACAAAGGAAACCCTTTGGTAAACCTCTATGACTTGTGAAGTTTTTCGATGTTACTGGCAGCTGTTCTGTTTGTGTGCAAACTTACACATCTATTTTGGCATACAGAGTTAAGTAGCGGGACTCGTTAATTTAAGATTGTTGAATTTATGGACCTGACGAATAAGGCTCACATTTCCGAAGTGTACAAAACCATGACTACTGAATATTTGAGACATTCGTACTATCTTATGGTTTGAAACGCCCATGGATGTGCCACATAATACCAGTGAGCATAGGCAACTAAGGGTGCCTGTGAGAACAAGTTCACATCGGTGATCCACCCGACAGTCTGCATTTATCCAGCCAGTAGAAGGGTAATTTGTGTCGGGCCCCGACAATGGAAATTGAGGAAATCGACGTTAAACAGCGACAATTTCTGTCTGGCTTAGGCACTATAATTATGTTTTTCGTGATGAGAGTTCTGTCAGGCAACCTTGGACTCAGAAACATATTCGTCCTACCTATATACCAAATGTCCAGGTTTCAGAAGAGTGAAGCACGAATAACCCAGAGGAGATTTTGATGTTCCGCGACCCTGTCAAACATATGATATCGAGAGCAAAGTGTCCAAGAGACATGTGTACACAAGCATGTTAGCATTTACTATTTTCACGCAACACTCTTGGTGAAGCAACTCTGCCGAGCTTAAGCCTCCGTAGACGACGGATCAGAAAGACCAGGTGCGAACGTGGCTATCCTCCAGTTAACCTTTAAGTTGACCTGAGTGCGCAGCCAACGCTGGAACTGCTTGGTGCAACTGAGTACTTGCCACCTCATTCCGATATTCATAATTCACACACCGAGTGAGGTGGCGCAGTGATAACACTTTGGACTCGCATTCGGGAGGACTGGAGCTCCATTCCTGATCCATCCATCCTAATGTCGGCTTTCCGTAGTTTCCGAAATCACTCCAGGCGAATGCCAGGATGGTCACTTACTACAGGTCATGACCGCTGCTTTACTGGTTCAATCACTATTATTCCGCTTTTGACGATGCATTTAAACCACAACCATACTCTTCTAAATCTTTCAGAACACCCTTGATCTGGTCGGTCAACACGCACACCCCTACTGTGCATCTAGGGCATCACTGTAACGGTGCAGCTGCTTCATGTACCAAACGGTCATATAGTGATGTAAAATCCCCCAGGCCACATTCTCAGATGCAAATATAGCCACCACTAAAAGTTCAACCCAAACTGAACCTATCTCAATTGAACCTCAATAGGGACAGATCTGTTTAGTTCGTGTTACTTATAATTTTTCATGGCTGTTGTGTGTTTTGTCACGCTCAGCATGGCACGGTACACGACCATATTGCCTGCGCCGCAATATTAGCTCTATTTCCATCGAATGAGTTCCTTCATTTTAAAATATTACATCTTGGAAACCCTTGGCCTTGCGGAAGATCCACAGTTTCGTCCCCGTTGTCAACGTCGTGATGGGCAGAACCGCGTAGTGGGTGCTTTGAGCTGGCAGCATAAATGCTCCCCATTATGGGCAGATCTCCGGGCGGCTCTTAACATCGAGGTTTTGAGAGCCGATAAGGTTGAAGCGAGGTAAGTATGAGGCAACGCCGGAATGCAAGGGCGGGGGAAACGGGAGATCCCCCAAAAAACCCACGACCAGTGGTAAAGTCTGGCATGATTACCACGTGTAACAATCCGGGAGTGACCCCGCCGGGAATCGAACCTGGTTCAACTTGGTGGGAGGCGGGCGTTCTAGCCACAGCAACAACGCCTATTGGATATTCTAAGAGTACCTGCGTGACACCTGGAGCTGCTGGGCGAGTTTTCCTTATCAGAGACCATGCCAGTTTTGGAGGAAGCAGCATGAACCTCAGACCCTGATATCCTCAGTGGTTTTGCAGCCATTTTCCGAAATGGTCGAAAGGTGCTGGTCACAGTCGTAAATAACTACTCTACCAAGTAGCACTCTCATTCCTCGTCTCTTAGCTTTCGCTATTATGTAATTTCTTGGGTTGCGGAGCCAGGCAATTTTCTCTGGTGATTCGCATTTCTTTGACCAAAACCTAAGTGTTCATTAACTAGGTGAGACGAAAATTTTTCCAAAAAATCGGTTAACTACCCTCATGCATAGGCCGTCATTGACTGCAATGTACCTCTGGTATCCTACCTGGACTAATGCAGATGGTCTGCTCATCGGGTTGACAGCTAAAGGAAGATTCATTCACACCGTAGTTACATATGCACTTTCCCTCAAAGCACAGATGCCTACTGGATGAAAGTAGAACTTCTACAGTCGCTTTGACTCCGAGCTCATATTAATGCAAAAAGCAGTCGATATCAATGAAAGAACACGTAGATAATGACAGTTTCTATCTCACCAGGGCAGATTGCTTAGTAAGATAAATAAACTACTTTAAATAGTGCTGATGCTCGTGATGGCTTGTATACAAAACCTTACAGCTGTAAATTATATATAAACACTAGAATCAATTAAGGTATACAGTAGGTTTTCCCCATATATCATGGCGATGAAAACCACATTTAGTATGGGAATTTTTTACCATAAGTACCCTTATCGGATGGAGTTAAGCCCTGTGACTTTACAACATGAAAGGTGAACCTGTAATATCCTGATTGTTGCAGTTTCAAATATGAAAGTTTTCAAAATTGGCTTTGCGGTTATTATAATTGTATTTTTCAATGTACCAAATGAATGACGAGTTTTTCGTAATTATATTGTATAATAATAACAGATCAGATGAGTGTAAAAGATATGGAAATTACTTTCAATTGTTTGTTTTAATGACCTATCTTTGAAAAATAGGCATGTTTACTTTCAATATGCTGGTAACATAGTAATTTTTTTAAAAATAGTCTTTGAAAACACAGAACAAGACAGTAACAAAAATCTTTAAAAACTTTGTGATTTTCATTGAGTGCACTTGAAGATTCCAATAAATGAAGGGCAATGCTTTTAAATAAATTCATTTTTCTAGAGAAATGATTTTAAAGATGGACTTCTGCTCTTAAGTTTAATAGTTTCAATTTTTTTTTAAATGATGAAACCTTCGGGTACTATTATCCCGATGTAGTCACTCACATTCATGTTCTTTTCACAATAAAAATCCCGTTACGAATATTTTACTTAAAACAAAATAAATGTGCAACTGCAGTTTATCTAAGAATATGTGCTTTCAGTACTTAACCGTTAATGTCTTTCGATAGGTTATAGCCTGCTAATATGACAAGGATATTCGGATATGTTATTTTTGCATTGTATTAAGTTATATTCAGTGATGCCATGCTAAAGGCACCTACGGTACAGATTTTGTAAGAACACAGCGGTTTTTTTAACATAACCTATTGATCTAAACAATTTTTTTTGTTTTTAGTCAATTTTAAACCACTTTGATAAACAAAGATGAGTTTTTAAGGCTGTCATAAACACTTGAGTTTTTTTTAATGTGGTAAAAGTCTGCATTCTTCATTAGTGTTCTTCAGACGCCGATGATTCAGTTTCGTCGCTAATTTGATAAACAACAGCTTCCTGTCGAATTTATATTATTGGCAGTTAAGGATTATCAGGTATTCTTGCATCCTCGTGGTATGCTAAACTATTAGTGTTACTTACAAACTAAATAATTTCACACAATACTCTCATGTGTATGCTTGGTCAAAAGCGAAATGTAAATCCTCATTATTAGTGAGCACAGCATAATTCATTTTCTCGTGGAAAGGAATCATTGTAATATTACTATATTATAATTTTTTTCCACTGTTACAAAATATGTGAACTTTAATACCTACGTCGCAGTTAAATTTACCTCTGTTACAATTCAATACCTATATTTCAGTCATCTAACTAAAAGTCGATCCTTACCTTAAATTTCGCAGTTATTTAATTATTTTTTCGATCATGTCTCATGCCCTCTCTCTTTTGTGGGTCTTTTCTCACACTCTTGCATTACCTGCTTAAATATGTTGTCCCATTTCTTTACATGGCTCTGCCACGTTGCATTTACTGTGCAGACGTCATGATTTCCGCCTGTAATTTTGGCTATTATTTCATGTACTTATATTTTTACGCACCTGCACAAGTTCGTTGACATTTCATTAATTTTTGCACTGCAATAATTGTTAAGTCTCAAATTCTGCAGATTATTTAAATGCCTGTTACTTGTTCTATTTCACACGCCATGTTATCTCTGGATCAGTATGATATTTTAGATTGACATATTCTCAATTGATCATATTCTTATGCTCATTTAGTCTCCCTTTGTACTTTGTAAATTAAGTTACAGTATTTGCGCGCCAAACAGTTAGGAAGCATTACAGTGGGTAGTCTAAAATGTGGTTCAGTTTTATTATAAAATTGTAATTATATTATATGTTTCTGCTGGTTAATATCGACACCAGAAGTGTGTCACAGCACGTGTGTTAGTATATTTATGATTTCTAGGTTAGTAGTGGTGCTTGGCTTTGTTTTTTTGATGGAGTGAAATATGTAAACATTACGAAAATGACTCATTCACACTACATAGATAGCTGTTAAGCGCCGCTTAACTATCTCTAACTCATGATCTACAAACATTTAGGAACAGGCACTAGAAGTTACTTGAGGCAGTTTTAATTTATTACATTTCGAGTATAAGTATAAATTTAATCTTGGATCAGCATCAATGTATTACGAAGAATCGAAGAAGATATAATTATGAGTAAATATTATTTCTAGGCAGAACAAATCATTCTGAATTGGTCATTTAAAAACCTATATACCTGCTAAAGCCGAGAAGACAAAAAAAAAAAACGTAAAACCTAAGTTTGGATGAACTTAGACGAATATTTAAATGACAATAAAAACATTTCGAGCTATCAAATCCTTTGTAATATTTGTGTACTTTACGCCCTAATAAATGTTTGCTTCCGAGTATTATTGGGTAATGTCAAGAAATAACCGGGGGAGACCATTATAATAAGTTACTTTTTTGATTTCTAGATCATAAATTATAATTATAGAAATAAAAACATAAATTTTTTATTTGCTTGGCTCCGAAACTACACAACTCAGAAAAATATTATAAGGTGTTAACAATCTCTTAAGAAGTCGGGACCCATTTATTAAAATTCAATAATATCCACAAATTAGTCACCTCTACCTGCCCATGAAGGAACACAGATGGAAATACAAAGATTACCATATAACCTAACACCATATCACTAGTTAAAACTGCATTAGAGAAACTTACTGTGATATTAGTTCACTGTTAGCTTTCAGCAGTGGAGTGGCTATTTGACCATCTTATTAAAAATACATTAAATTTAACGGGATTTGTGTCGTTATGCCATATACATTCTAAACTTGACTCAGTGAGAATTCAGCCAAATCCGTGAAAACAGCGAGAATTGAGCAACTGATAATCAGTGCCAGATAACTTATTAATACAGTGGTTGAATTTCACTGATTTATTTCCGATTTCCTACCGAATATCAAGAATATCACTTCTATAAATCACTTGTTCCCAGTTAATATGATTTATTTGCCGGTCAGCAGTAGCTTATCAACTGGCTTTCAGCGAAAGCTATTTCACTGATTGATATCACTGATTCGGATTTAGAATGTAACAAATATACGCATATTTACCTTAATATATTGTTTTTATTTTCATACGCTATTTACAGAGATTAGAAAATTATATGGTAATTAGTGATAAAACAGCTATTCATATTTTTTAGAACAAATTTATAAAACTAACACAGCTTAGGCTATACTTGCAAACATAGCTCGATCTGTTAAGGTTTTGAACTTTTATGAGAAATCACTTATCTCAGACTATTCACAAGTCTTACAATACGATACCAGTATTATAATAACGTATATTAGGTCGATTATAATAAAAAATAAATAATGACACTGTCAGTTAATAATTCCAAGCGCCAGGCGTATGAAAGATAACTAGGCGCAGAAGACTACAAATCAAGTTGCTTGCCTGAGTCCAGGGTTCTGAATATGTACTGTAATTGAGTAATGTTGATTTATTCATTTAGCTATTCCCGAGCATTTTTTTGGCAGTAAGTAGGGGTGATAAGAAACAATAATAATAATATTTCGCCATGTAATAAAGCCCATGTACCGTTCATGTTTGCTAAAGTTAGGACCTCGACGAACACTACACTTCTTACGGGAAATTGTATAAATTTTTAAAATATCGGGACGCTATGAAAGATCAAGGAGATGATGCGCTCGATTTCCACAGGATATTTTTTTTATCATGTAGTGCTGAAGAAATGATTAGCATTACGTTAAATTATATACGCCTAAAGGTGTGATGGGTGAAGTGATAATATTTTGCCTCCCTCCCCTTCTCGCGAGCAGTAGTACCTGCTCTACTCGCCGCGTCATTGAATCTAAAAATTAATTTGCAATGACTTGAGAAATGTCTACTTCTACGTAATTTACCGTCGCCGAAAGTCCAAAAATATTTTTTTGGTACACGGCAGTAGTACTACTCCACCAATCGTTGAGACACAAATTCACTGATCTGGCGTATTAGAAGATAATAATAATGGCGTGTGGGGAATGCACCCAGGGCGAGGCAACACCCTCCGAGTGACGGTCTTTCCAGCTGGGACCCGTAGGTGACCGTCATCCCCGGGAATGAAAGAAAAGAGACCCTGGAATGGATAGGCGCTGGAATGCAAGGGCGGGGGAAACGGGAGTACCCCGAGAAAACCCGCCGGCAAGCGGCATCGTCCAGCACGATTCCCACATGCGAAAATCCGGGAGTGAGCCCGCCGGGGATCGAGCCCGGATCGCCGTGGTGGGAGGCGAGCGCCCTGGACACTACGCCACCGCTATAAGGGCATAAGTAAAACACAGTAGGCGTGTGGCTACATGCGACGTGTCTTTGTATTTCCAGAATGTGTGGTGAGAAACGCCATGCGGCAGTGGAAGCCGTAGCACTAGAACACTACTGATATGTGTATTGAACACTAGTTACGAAGTGACGCGCTTCCACACTCGTCAGCACCAGAGACCACAATGACTTGCGTTGGTGCGGAGTGACTGGCGCATTTAACAACACCGTCGATGAAAAAGCAAGCGGCCGCCACATCCGCCTGTACGGAAATGTGATTAGTTAGAAAATTAAAACATAATGCACCATTCGTCGTTCGCTCAGTTCGATACAGGAGAGGATGCTGAACACGAATGCCAAACTGTAATAAATAGATAATTGCTAATGAAGACATGCATGTGCTTTGCGCTTCTCTAGTGCTGCATGAAATACATCGGGAACCTAAAACCTCCTTATGCCATGCCGGTTTTCTCTTGGAGTTGTTTCGTGTTGATTGACTTCAAATGACTTTCGCTCACTGCTCTACAGAAGTACGGCATCCCAGAGTAAGTAAGTACACAGACACCAAATGGCGTAGTGGTTCGTTTGAAGTGGGTTGCACCTATTTACCGATTGGCTGAGCGAGGCTCTAGGTAACGAGTCTTGTGTCTGATTGGCTACTGCATGCTGTGAAACGCTCCCTATTGGCTACGCTGCCGTCTGGCGAGCAGGTTGCCGGGCACCGATTGGAAAACGGCGTTCCAACATTTTGCTGGCGTGTGCGGCCGGCCTTCGCGGAACAAGACACTGTTTCACCGTCATCATTTTTAAGTACTCTGTGTCACAGAACAAGCGGCGTCCCTGAAGGAAGATGTGCCGTTTCTCATGCCAATAATGTCAATCGATGATTTTCCCGCCGTACGAATGTTTTGCACGCTGATGTGAATTCATGAAACCACTGCTGAACGAACGCTGGGGTAGAACTTCGAATGAGAATTTTTCCGGTGTAAACTGGAAATTAAGATCACATGACGTTGCACAAGCATGAGAAAACGACAACGAAAGACTAATAATTTCTTCAACACCATCTCGTATAAACTGTTCACAGTGAAGTGAGCATTCTTTAAACAAAACATTTGGGAAAAAGCTACTGTTCATAACTGGTTAAATGCATTACAAAATTGCATGTAGGCTCCTTGTTAAGTTGGCACAACGAATCAATGAAAATAGTTCTTAACAGTTGACGTTGTATTTAGAGTANCATGTAGGCTCCTTGTTAAGTTGGCACAACGAATCAATGAAAATAGTTCTTAACAGTTGACGTTGTATTTAGAGTATATTGTTAACATTTATAGCCATTGAAATTGATATTTCTCACTTCATACACACACTGGAGCATGAAATTACATATTAGTAGAATTTTTACATTTATAACTATTCCTCGATCTCTCTTGGGTTGCGCACGAATAGTGATTAGGAAAATGGCAATGTTAATTTTACATACAGCAGAAGAATACAAAACGAGAAGTAAAAGGTAGACCCTGAGCAGGGCTTTAAAAGACGTCCAATAAACTGTGAACAACATGTAAACACATCTCGTTGAAAATCCAAAGCTTAGCATGATTCCTCTACGGTGTTCTGGATTTTTTCGTCAACATGAATGTACTACGTCTTTCTCGCGTGTCCGGAAGACATTGCGAAAGCGCCCCCGTCCCCGGACGGCAAAGCAAGCGGAAGAAATGCAACTGATCGTAAATCCCTTCTCTCTCATTCTTGATGGTAGCTTTGTCATGGCGGTATCACCGCCCACTTGTTGCTCGCCTGCCGTGTTATCTCCCTGGCACACACGATGGAGGAATGTACAGGATGAATGTACAGAAAATATTCCAGGATTCCGGCGACTCGAACAGTCACACGGGTGCGCCCGAGGGGAAAGTGGATGGAAAGTATTTATCTCTCTCTCTCTCTCTTTCTCTCTTTGAAAAAAAAAACGTATTTCTGTGGTATTTATACGCAAGCAACGAGGATATGCATCCGAAACGCTAAGTCATTATGCTCNCATGTAGGCTCCTTGTTAAGTTGGCACAACGAATCAATGAAAATAGTTCTTAACAGTTGACGTTGTATTTAGAGTGTATTGTTAACATTTATAGCCATTGAAATTGATATTTATCACTTCATACACACACTGGAGCATGAAATTACATATTAGTAGAATTTTTACATTTATAACTATTCCTCGATCTCTCTTGGGTTGCGCACGAATAGTGATTAGGAAAATGGCAATGTTAATTTTACATACAGCAGAAGAATACAAAACGAGAAGTAAAAGGTAGACCCTGAGCAGGGCTTTAAAAGACGTCCAATAAACTGTGAACAACATGTAAACACATCTCGTTGAAAATCCAAAGCTTAGCATGATTCCTCTACGGTGTTCTGGATTTTCTCGTCAACATGAATGTACTACGTCTTTCTCGCGTGTCCGGAAGACATTGCGAAAGCGCCCCCCGTCCCCGGACGGCAAAGCAAGCGGAAGAAATGCAACTGATCGTAAATCCCTTCTCTCTCATTCTTGATGGTAGCTTTGTCATGGCGGTATCACCGCCCACTTGTTGCTCGCCTGCCGTGTTATCTCCCTGGCACACACGATGGAGGAATGTACAGGATGAATGTACAGAAAATATTCCAGGATTCCGGCGACTCGAACAGTCACACGGGTGCGCCCGAGGGGAAAGTGGATGGAAAGTATTTATCTCTCTCTCTCTCTTTCTCTCTTTGAAAAAAAAAACGTATTTCTGTGGTATTTATACGCAAGCAACGAGGATATGCATCCGAAACGCTAAGTCATTATGCTCCGCAAAATTCTTCACTCGGCTTGGAAGTGCACTCTCAGAAATATACCTCACTGAAACCCTAGCACTAAATCCTATTTCAAAGTAACTTCTAAACACAGTATGTCATTGTTGATTATAATACATCTGTGACACTATACATATAGAAAAGGATTGTTGGAGAAAATATCTGATGTCACAAAGTACATTTTTTGTAGCTGACAATCAAACACAGATATTCACTTAGACCAAATTAAATGACAGATGGTCCACGGTGGTGAAGTGGTTAGGCTGCTCGCCTCCCACCTAGGCGAGGCGGGCTCAATTCCTGGTGGGGTCACTCCCTGATTTTCGCATTCGGGAATCTTGCCGGACGATGCCGCTGGTCGGCGGGTTTTCTTGGAGGATCTCCAGTTTCCTCCGTTCTTGCATTACTGCGCTGCTCCATACTCCCCCTGACTTCACCCTCATAGACATTGATGTTAAGAGCCGCCCAGATCTCCCCACTACTATCCTCATAAATGACAGGATGCAGATTTCAATGGCGCGCCTTAAAGCCGCTAAAATAAATTTTATATTATTTTGGCACTGTTTAAAACAGAAACTTGTTGGCACGAAAAATCTTTTTTTTCCCGGAGCAATAACTGGTTTTACGGCGTGCATTTCCAAAGTATTTACCTGCACCTCTCACAAACTTCGAGCAAATATTAACAGCCGAAAGAAAATATATANACAGCCGAAAGAAAAAATATATATATTTTTTGCTGTAATAAGTTTGCAGTTAGTTAATAACTTCGAAAATAGACTTATGCAAATCAGAATTACCCGATAGCAACTCAATTAATTTTAACTTACACGCCGAGTGGCATTCTTCCAATAAAGTTGGCAGCGACGTAGCAAATGGGTGTACACGTTTTATTGCCGTATAAGAAGAGTGATTTTTAACGATTGTGGGCGCTGAAATTATTAAATTTAATTTCTCTTTATGTACGCAAGAACAGGAATTGACGTGTTAATATAGAAGAGTGAATATAGAGTAGAGTGCGCATGCTACTAGCGTAGTGTCCAATAGCCTTGTTTCAACACTCAANAATATAGAAGAGTGAATATAGAGTAGAGTGCGCATGCTACTAGCGTAGTGTCCAATAGCCTTGTTTCAACACTCATCCACGCGGCTTTGGCTTAGAATAGCGCGCTATATAGTTAAATAAGTTGCTTTATATGCTGGAACACTATTACTGAATAAGTTGTAACGCAAATAAGAGACTATCGCGTAACGCAAAAATTTTATTTTTTCGTAAAAGCGCAGATATTTATAACCAAACGTAAAGAAACGGAACGCCATTGTTTGATCACGTTATTAGGACCGTATTATAACAATTCTTGAGCCAGTGTTGGGGACATACACATATGACGGCAACCGACCTAAT
Source organism: Clitarchus hookeri (assembly GCA_002778355.1). Taxonomy (NCBI): domain Eukaryota; kingdom Metazoa; phylum Arthropoda; class Insecta; order Phasmatodea; family Phasmatidae; genus Clitarchus; species Clitarchus hookeri. The sequence continues at coordinate 854,178 of NQII01000412.1, forward strand.
TCATCTTTAGTCTGTGCTTAGAAACACACGCAAATATGTGTACTATATATATATATGTACTACACACACATATAAATTAGTTTCAATTGATTGACGTATGAATAAAGTGATAGGGAAATGTTAATTTTACACATGGCGGAAGGTTACTAAATGGCATGAGAAGTAGTTCCTAAGCAAGACTTATTAAAGTGCTCAGTTAACAGCGAACAGTCTGTTATAGGATAATATTCACAGTTACTTCACATTTTACTGAAACCCTGCTTGTGATGATACGAACAGGAAACCACAATCTATCACCACCCTGCTAAGCAGCAAAACAAACATTTCTATTCAATAAAATTATTTTAATAGTAATTTTATTAAAGGGAATAAATGTTTGACTGGTATTATAATATATATACACTCTTATAAACATCGACGGGAAAACTCTTAAACCAAATATAGCTCCGACAGTTACGGCCAGAAATTTTTCATTTTTCAGAAGACTATTTGAAAATAGGTAAGTCAAACGCGAACATGCTTTACTTGTCTTAAGTTGGAATTACAGTACTTTAATCAGATGTGCTAAGTGCCAATTCCATATTTGTTCGAAATGACTCAAGGTGAAATTCTTGGTTAAATATAAATGTAATGACTGAAAAAAAGGAAAAAAAACGTAGACGTTAGTATTTTAATTTAACAGCAAAACAAAAAAAAACTATTTTTTTTTATTTAACCGAGTAGGGGTGGGCAGTATTTGTACCGCTGATGTAATGTTATGACTAACCGAGTGAAAATATCTTTGCTTACAGCCATTTACTGATTGAAAACTTTATTTCTACAGACATTTCTGTAACAGTATATTTTGCGTAACTATATTCATCATAATAAGTATTATATCCTGCATCTTCTTTCTAATTTTGAAAGGGATAAAAAATAATTTATTTTGTGTTGCTTATTACAGGAATATATTTAATNCTGCATCTTCTTTCTAATTTTGAAAGGGATAAAAAATAATTTATTTTGTGTTGCTTATTACAGGAATATATTTAATGCCACCGAGTGTGTTCGTAACGCAATAGCGTACCTGACTTATATTTGGCAAGTCGATGGGTTCTGTCCAAACAAATTTAATTAAAATGCTTCCTATTNGCAATAGCGTACCTGACTTATATTTGGCAAGTCGATGGGTTCTGTCCAAACAAATTTAATTAAAATGCTTCCTATTATTAGAGACTCGGAAATTTCGCGGATTCGTCCGAGGACAATTTAAACTCCATTCACGTGCACATGTGTGTTCGTGCTTCCATTGGACCGCAGTTTGTTAGATACGCCTTGAACAACTTTCAGCCAATAACGGACCTGCAAGGAAATTAAGAACAGAATCCCGTGCTACCTGGTCTGGAGTTAAACTGGAGCTGTAGCCAATGAACAACTAACTGCTGCTCGAATGCACAAAAGATTATGGAGTCTAGCTTGTTGCTGAATGAGTCCGCCAAATTTACGCGTCTCTATCTATTATTATTATTTTTTATTTCCGCTTCAGACACAGGTACTCGTACAATCCCCTCAGCCACTATATTACACGTTTCATGCTTCGTAAGATATTAGTGGGGGAGCTTAGATACCAACATAACTTAGCCTCGTTAACGCCCACGGCGAGAGACAAACGGATGATTACAGTCCAGTCACGGTTACTTCCAACTTTTCTGAAGTCCTGTTTAAGTTATATTTCCAGGATATTCCTACTCATCGTGCAAACAAAGGTTAACTAAGTATAGAAAACCACACCAAAGGTACAACGCACCGCATTCGTGCGCACTCAGTTTAATATTATTTTGCATTTGAGCTATTTCTTACTAGATATTGCCAACACACCTATTCGATATCTGTTTTATTTCATGTTAATTATAAATTAAATATTTTAATTCAATTTCATCCATAAATTGTAAGTTCGATTTAACGAAAAATAAGATAATTTTATGTTAACAGAAGTATGGAATGCTTGTGATACAGTACATACTTAGGAAATAACCAAACTATGTCATACATGGGGTGATTTGTCAATGGTTTGATTAAAAATTTGTGACGATACCGCAAGTAGACAATAGCCCTCTACCAGGATGGTGAGACTTTGTCTGTAAATGTGCAAACTTTTTAGGCACCAACAGGCATCATAAAAAAATAACAGCACGTGTGATAAAATTAGAATATTTAAAATGCTTTGATTGGAGAGCATAAATATTGTTGTTCAAGATAACATCACGTATTCCAGAGGGAGGTGAATTTTCAATGTTGTAGATCGTCTCCTAATGCAGCACCTACAATTGTTATGACTTCGTGTTATATCCAGTTCGTTTTTTTTTACACGTATTAAACTTGTTGAGTCGTATGTCAGCTGATATCGACTCCATCGTGCGTTTATAGTCAACGCCACGATTGGTAAATTGAGATAAATTCGCAGAAAAACATTTACAGCACGTTTTTATAAACGTTGTTCAGGAAAGTAACTTATGGTTGCAAATAATATCACGCGACCGAAATATACTGTTTTGTTAGCATTGTGATATTCGACCCCAAAAACCTACATGATTTCTGTCTCTACACTAAATGTTTTGAGAGTAAAAGGCACAGGTACTAGTTTCCAAAAGCTAAATTTTTTTCTTTTACCATTTGAAATTTTACGGCTCTTTCAAATCATGTTTGAGTTATCACCTTAGTGTCATACGCATACTAGCTATTGATTATTACCGATATTTAACTTAAAATGTACGAATAAATAAATAGAGTCAGAATTTCTGTAATCGCGCAGTGCTTACCTGAACGAAGCTTGTTGCCATGCGTGAATGTTCTCTGTTTTAGAAAAAAGAAAAAAAATCCTAAGCATGTAAAGAACCTTTCTTTTAAACTACAGAATTGTTGATTGTGAAAATAGGAATCTGGTAATTCATTTCTGAATTTAATTTGTAGACGTTGCTTAAAAGTTCTATTTTCTTACATAAAAAGTTCAAACCATATTTCTTGCATAATGACGTGTCAAAAATCACAATTTCAGTGGTTTTTTGGGGATGCAAATAATAAAAAACTATCTCACGTATCGACATGAGAATTCACATTGAAATAAGATGCTATGATATATTTCAAGAAATCTTTAAAAATCATAAAATATTTTCGCAATTTTTACAAATTCTTAAAATAAGGAAATATTTGTTTGCATATGTTTAGTTTGTAACAGTCTATAATTTTTAGAAATATAAATATTACTAAGCTCACCTTAAGATCAATTAAGACATGGCTTTCCAGTGCCCCTTGTTAAATTTTCTGTTAATGTTATAGTTAATACTAAACTTGCAAATACTGTCTACACGTTGAATGTTATTTCGTACGAATATAAAATAATACAATTTTTGGGTGATCAGCGACCTTAAACAATTGTGGGAAAGTTACCACGGATGCGTGCGAAAAACATTTTAGCATTCTTATTTATTATTAAAGGTTGTTTACGGTAAAGTGATGACTTCATAAATCTACTTTTGAACAAATCGCTACCCATAACTACATATGTGCCATAGTGTAGGCTATTCACGGTGAGGTGAGCACTTTTGAAAGCTCTCTCATTTGGAATAATAGTTAATAAATTTATTAAATTTTAACCTTACACGTTAATGTTAGAGTACGGTAGAGTATACACGCTGTTTAATACTGAAATGGCAACATTGATTTAAAACTGTGGTTAAATAATAAAAAAAATCACTAAAAGGACAGAGTAGTTAGGGCCTCAAAAGTGCTCACTTTTCCATGAACAGCCTATACCGAGGTTCAATGCAGCCTCCCAGTTAAGTTGGCACCGAATTGAGAAAATATTTCGACGCTTTGACGTTGTATTGAGTGCAGAGTTTAAATTTAGGGCTGCTAAAGTGAATGTAAATTGTTTTATACTCAAGAGAGCACGGATATGCATATTATTATCATATTTACGGCCTTAAAATTTTCCACGGTTTTCCTTGAATGTCACGTGAATAAAGTGAAACGGTTCATGGAAATGTTAATATTACGTGTGACAGGAGGATACAAAATAGGGAGAAAAGTATATCCTGAGCAGGGCTTTCGAAAGTACTGTGTTAACAGTGAACTACCTATACTATCATGCACTGCTGAACGGAGAAATAGGTTTTGTTGAATAAAACAAAGTTTGTTTGGTGCAACCAAAATATTTGATTGTGTAGAGGCAATTAAATATTTTGTTATCATTTTCGTTGCCCCAAAGAAAGTTTTTGTTTGTGTAACCGAAGATTTGTTTGGTTCTTCGTACGTGGAACAGTTACGGGTAATATAAAACAAAATTGGAAAACCGACAGGTATTCGAGCACTGCGTCCTAGGATCCACAGCTTAAGTGACTGGAGAGTAAGTTCAAATGTTTTTTAAACCCACACGTTTCAAATACTGGACAACGTGCCAATATAAATATTTTAAATTCTACAGCTTTACCTTTAAGATCTCTGTTGAAATTTTTTTATAAGGATGCTTATGTCGTTATAACGCCATAAAAATGCAAAAAAACTCTTCAGCTGCATTTTTGAAGTAAGTCAATCAAATGAGTAGCCAAAAAAATAAATACAGTTGATCCAACAAAATATTTTGTTGGCGGCCCAATTTATTTTGGTCCAAAACAGTTTTTTTAATTCAAGCGTGTAGTTTGTTAGATTAACAAAATTAATTTAGTTGATTTCCAAGGTTTAGTTACTCAACAAAATGTTTTGTTAGTGCAACTAAATGTATTTTTGACCCTATACAAACAAATATTTCGTTGGCCTTTCTCTCAGTCTGATATGAGGTAAATATGCGAGCGGTTTCTTGCAGTGTAGAACCGCAGCATACATCGGTGGTTCGGACACAAAGCGAGGATTCCCGTACCCGAAAATGACGAGCGGAGGGTTCGTACCCGTGGAGCAGGGGTGCATCCCTCATCGGTGAGATTAGCAGCCATTGTGCGAGACCGTGGGTGCGACAATACAAGAACAATACTAATGCACGGGCCCGCAGGGGATGTCGAACACTGAAGACAGAATAAGCTGGTTTTGTCATCTTCGCCAGTAACCAGCGCTGGATTTGACGTTTGCACTGGCATAATATTCCTACCCCCTCCCTTCCACAGCATCGACCTTGTTGTCAGACGTATGAGCAGTCAGCTGTTTTAATACGGACCTTTCGTCCCTACGTACCTTTTAGGATTCAGTTATTCCTGTATGTGTAAGAAATGTTAACCGTATTGGATTAATATATTATATCCCAAATTTTTTTGTACAGTTTTAATATTGTAAAATAATTTCCTACATTTATTAATAAAAATTTATTTTCTTAGGACAAACAATGTTTTTTATAGATCCTCATAGAAGATCTACGTAAGACTACTAGCGTAATATCACAGTTGTATACATTCTTACTACCACGATTAGCTATCGAATAAATAGTATCTCTATTCGCAACAGGATATCTACAGAGTTCTAGTCTTTACCACACCTAGAAGTTTGCAAAATATGCTTTATTTGGCGGCATGTTAAAGTCCTTGCAAATTTGATTCATTTCCACCATTGGCTGATATTTTGTTTGGCACGTCCCAAAAGGATCTTACGCCAGTAATAAAAATTCTACAGAGCGGTAAGGTGAACCGGGTTCAATCACCGGCAGGGTCACTCTTGGATTTTCGCAAGTGGGAATCGTGCTGGACGATGCCGCTGGTCAGCGGGTACTCCCCTGCATTCTGGTGCTGCTCCATTCTCACCTCCCTTCACCCTAGTTGGCTCTCAAGACCTCGTTGTTAAGAGCTGCCAAAATCTCTCCACTCAGCTCAGCTGTATGAAGCGGTGACAAACCTCCTTTTACGACGACACGGATGGAATGACTTCGGTTAAAGAGAAGCAGCAATTAAAATAATGGGTTTTGCTCTGACTTTTTTTTAGGGCGATGGAGTTCATCCTTTCAAAAAAAACGTTGATTTTGCAGGTCTACTAATATACCTTTAGAATATCAGTAGTTTTTAAATATTCCTTAAATATATTTTAAGGATGTTAAACCACAATAAATCGCCAAGTTGGTTTCTGTTGCGCCCTCCTCCAACCCATTTTCTGTTTGTAAGGGACTTCAAACTCGTAAATACATGTATATACGTAAATACATTCGTATGGAATAAGTGAAAGTACATGACGACAGAATGTAACGTTTCAGTACAGTTGTATAGACAAATTAGTAAGAATTTTGTATACACGTAACATTACTCATTTATACTAAACATTGTCTACGAAACTTCCCTCAAAGTTTGACTTCCTAAAAAAAAAATATTTCGCGTTTGTAGCTTTGTAAATATTTTGTGCGTTTCGTATTGCGTATAGTGACTTAACGATTGTGGTAATCGTTACTCGTTACTGCAAAGAGTTTCCGGTGTGAAATCCTCGGCGTGCTTTGGGTTTCCGAGGAAAGGTGATTATGCAGCGGTTTAGCAGCGTGCAAGACCTGTACAACCAGTAAAGGGAATATGGGGGCAGAGTGCGAATGCTAGCTGGCGCAATAACCTCTCGCTGTGTACCAACATTGGACGGTTTTACTTAAACAGCACTATCAAAAACGACGTTGACACGATCTTAAGTCAGAACATTGTATATGAAAGTAAAGTTTTTGTAAGTAAGTATTGTGAATTGTTTGAGTTTTAATGCAATTAAAATATATTCAAGTTATTCGAAGTATATTATTTACGTAAAATTATGGTTACGTTGAAAATTCAAACACAAACACGTGTTGACCAAGTGACTAACAGTTACTTTGGGGATGGTTGATACGCGCAAAAGACTAAAATCAGTCTGCCTTGTCTTTGGTTTATGGTACAGCCTCGACATAATTCACTACTGTACCCCGTGATTAGAAACGTTCAAGTGGTACTGCAGCCATGCGAACCGAGACTGTTACGATAGCAGCCATATTTACCCACACGATTTGACAGCGATAACCCATCCTAATTTCCACCGCAAGTTCTGTACTTCTACACTTGCAATATTCTTGAAGTGTCGACACAACTTTCCGTGTCAGCTTTCCGTTGATAAATAGCTAAAATGTATGATGGCCGCAATACACAAAATCACAATACTACGGATAAAGATTGTATTTCATTNNNNAACACACTCAGTTCTTAGAACACTTTTAACTTTTAGGAGCTTCAAGCATTTCTCCGATATGACTTTCCTGCATCATGGTGGCTTCTGTCAGATTTTAGGTTTCTAGTTTCTGCGCTGAATACATTGCGCAAACAGTGGTAGTGTGAAGGCGCAATTGTGGTTTCGACGCATGAATCCATGATGAGAACTGTATTTTGTAGCTTGAAGTATCCAGGTACGAATTTAAGTTCGTGCGCACGGTCCTCATAGAAAACTCGCTCACCTATTACCTGAATTTTCAGCTTTAAATCACAAATTCAGCGAAAAATTCAGAATAATAAGCAACATCATATATATGTAGTAGAGCGCGATATTTTGAAATGGGAACACTGATGTTGCCAATATTTTGCCTGACTTTATGAAACATTGGTTCGAGGGTTTTCCTTGAGGGAAAGTATGAAATCTAGTTCTAAATGGATAGCTATTTTTATATCATCTGTACGGCAATAGTTTGCAAGGTTTTCATTTTTCGCAGACGTTAAAAACTGGGGAATGTTCCAGAGACAAGCGGTACGCTGTTTTCCAGTTTAGACAGGAGACGTAGACATTAATATGACTTTGTCTCTCACTCCGTAACTAGAAAGTCTTCACTTTGTTGAGCTTAAACGTCACAGGCAGAGGATATGTGTACATAATTTAATTATTTAAATGGTGAAAGCTTACAAAAACAAATTACATTATAGCTTCCAAGGATACAAATAATTGTCTGCGATTATGGCTTTCAGTCCAGTTACTCGCGTTGTTGTGGCCAAATACCTGTTCACGCTCTGCAAACATTTAGACGTACTTTTATTTTTATAACACTCATTTAAGTAATGATTACAATAATTGAAAATTTTAAGGCCGGATTGATTAATTAAAATCCAGCTGCACATATCCAGGAACAACACTATCAAGTTATATAACAAGAACGTAAAATAATTTCTAATTAGTTATTTTTATCTTATAAGAAACGTCTTGCTTAGCTTAACATCAGATCTCCCCCTTTACCTAAAGCACTAATGAAAATGTTTTTTTTATTTATATCAGTAGAGCAAACATTTTAGCATGAAGAAGAAATCACTGAATTGGTCCAACAACCAAAAATCTTAAGAGTTCGCGCCGTATTTTCAGGGGCCGTGGTGGCTGAGCGGTTCAACTACTCACCTCCCACCAAGGCGAACCGGGTTCAATCCCGAGCCTCGTCACTTTCGGATTTTCGCAAGCGCCGGATGATGCCGCTGGTTGGCGTGTTTTCTTGGGAGATCTCCAACCCCCTTTCATTCCGGCGCCGCTCCATTCTCACCTCATTTCACCCTCGCAGACTCGCAAGACCTCGTTTTTAAGAACCGCCGAAATCTCTCAACTCAACAACGCCGTCTTTAAAACCACTATAATGTGTTCGCAAGTGCCGTACGATACCGCTGGTTGGCGGGTTTTCTCGGAGATCTCCCACCCCCTTTCATTCAGGCGCCGCTCCATTCTCACCTCATTTTACCCTTGAAGACTCGCAAGACCTCGTTTTTAAGAACCGCCGAAATCTCTCAACTCAACAACGCCGTCTTTAAAACCACTTTAATGTGTTCGCAAGTGCCGGACAATGCCGCTGGTTGGCATGTTTTCTCGGAGATCTCCCACCCCCTTTTATTCCGTCGCCGTTCCATTCTCACCTCATTTCACCCTCGCAGACTCGCAAGACCTCGTTTTTAAGAACCGCCGAAATATCTAAACTCAACAACGCCGTCTTTAAAACCACTTTGATGTGTTCGCAAGAGCAGGAGCTGCTGCTGTTGTCCCTAGGCATCCAAGCAGGAAGTCAGATCCAGGTCCCTCGAGCACGCAATGAGTCTCACGCCACAAGTAGCGCGGAGGCCCGCAGAATAATCACCAGGAGTGTTGGCACCGCCTTTCCCCTCGCCTCAACCCCTTGGCATATCACGCGATCCGGCCATCAGGGGCCCCGCCTCCCGCTATGTTTAGAGCTGCGTAAACCAGGCAGGCAGCGTATTTCGGCAATCAGGCACGCGAACACGGCTCATGCCCTTGGCCCGCTGTTATCTCCTCCGCCTGGCCGCACCGGAACGAGCGGATTCACTCTACCCGCGAGGACGTCACCAGAGACATCCACCCCCCCCCCC
>NQII01000412.1:864576-894953 GCA_002778355.1 Clitarchus hookeri
GGGGGGGGGTCGAACGAACATTAGTAATCAACTAATAAGAAACATTGGTGGAGGGAGTTGAGGGGAACCGACTAATTAACCAATGAAGAACGTTGGCGAGAGTAGTAGTCTGCTGGACTCGGTGCTGGGGTACCTCAGAAAATGTAAGTTTTTAAAATATTTTTTAATAATTTTGTTATATATTATGTGGATTTTTTTTTAAAATTTTTGGTATTTTTTTGCTTTCTTTTTGGGTTCAAGGTTATTTACGGTCTTGGCCACGGGTTAAAGGTCATGGAATAGATCAAGGTCACTTTGATCCAACATGGTGGTTGGGTGACGTTAACATTGTGGCTGGTCGGCTCCAGCTCTGATCCTAGATCCCATTATGCCCAAACATTTCAAATTTTAATTTAAAATTTTGTTTTAATTTATGTATTATATTTTTGATTTTTGGGATGTCTTTTTTAGATTTTTTGGGGATTATTTTGGAATTTTTGGGTTTAAGGTAAAATGTTACCGGGATCAAGGTCAAGGTAGCCGACATCCAATATTATGGCCAAGATGGCTGACAGAACCAAGATGGCCTACAGACAGCTCTGACTCCGTGCCCTGGATCCTGTGTATCGATATGATGTATCCTATGCCTTTAAAACCAATATGGCCGCCACTTTTCCTTCCTCGAAAAGCGAGCCCCCCAAATCCTTCCAATGGCTTGAAAAGTGCCTTTCGGGTACCATTTTTTGCAAATGGTAGGCTCGGTGTTTTTTTGGAACGGGGAGAAAGCGATATTTTGATAGAAAAAGGGAAATTTTAAGGGAAAAAAGGAAATTTTATAGAAAAACTGGGAAATGTGAACATTTGATTTTAAAGGGAAAACAAATAATTTTGTGGCTAAAATGGCCGCCGGCCGACTGGAATGACAGAGCATGGGTAGCCCCGCACTCCGACGTCAGACGCTATTGCCCCCAAACATGCTAAATAATTCTACTGTCATCACATTTAAAACATTTGAATTACATCCTTATTGCACCCATATTCAAGATGTTTCAGGAGGAAACAGACATACGTTAAGGGGTCATATAATGGACCATTCTGAAGGGAGTAGATAAATAAACATATGCTTTATTCGCACGGCGTCGTTTCTCAGTGAACGTGTGGTACGGTATCGTTTATAAACAACTCATTGGTCCAGTTATTGTATTACCTAATGAAACCTATCCTGGCCGTTGGTGTTGTTGCTTGGCCATCACGGTCACCTGACCTTACTCCGTTAGATTGTTTGTGGGGTTGGTTTAAGACCTACGTCTACAGGCGAAAATGCATCCCTGACAGTTTATAACAGCTGTATCTCGTACACCTTTACGGATACGGCATATGCTTATTGATGGTTTCCTTTCAGAATGGTCCATACTATCACATCTGTACGTATGTCCGTTTCCCTCTGAAACAGCAAGCATTTTATTAAGTCCAGAGATTTTCAAATCTTAATTTTGTTAATAATTCAAACACGCACTAACATTATTAAAACTTCGGCGTCCGTTGCAAACAATAAACCGTCCAGACCGAAAATGGCAATAATAAAAATGAATACAGGAAACATAAGACCGTAAATAGTTTCTTCAATCTGAGTGACTGATAACACATTATCTTTACGTTAGTTTCGAGTTAGTTCTACTTATTACGTGGAAAATTTTACCTTACATCACTGTTAATAGCGATGGGAATTCACTATGTGTCACCTATACCTGAACATAACGATGAAGCAAAATTAAGGCAACGAGCTACATGCCAACTTAAATTTGAATCGTCCTTAAAGGCTGCATGAGCATGTTTCGGGAGGACATAGGCCCACTGGTGATGGTTTGCGTCCAATTTCCAGTATTACCGGGGCCGCGGTGGTATAGTGGTTAGACTAATCGCTTCCTACCAAAGCGAACCGGATTCGATTCCTGGCGGGGTCATCTCTGAATTTTCATACTTGGGAAACGTGCCGGACGATGCCACTGGTTGGCAGGTTTTCTCGGGGATCTCCCATTCACCCCCGACCTTGCATTCCGGCGCACCAACATACTCACCTCTCTTCAACCTCATCGGCTCTCAATATCTCGATGTTAAGAGCCACCCAAATCTCTCCACTCACTCACTCGCTCACCCAATATGACCGAAACTTTTCTCATCGCCGGGTTGGTGACGATCGAGTGGTTCGGAGCCCACTATAACGAGGCGGAGCCGTCTTCAGTCCTTGGGCGTATTACCAACATTCTGAAAATTGTTTATGTTTGTTAGTTGGTTATAACTCTCTGTTATGACCCACGAAATCCAAAATTCCTGCAAAGGCCACCGCCAATATTGCGCGGCACCGAGAGAGATTCAACGAATGTGCTCAGCCACGCTGTTTGCGTGCCCGACTCACATTCGGGAAGACTTAGGCCCGAATACCGATCTCCTGCACAGTAGATTAGATTTCCCCATGTGGTTTCACGTCATCATTTCAAGAAAATGCGATCAGCGCTGTCCCCTTATGTGAACCGTGCCTGTTCCTCACCCATTATCTCGACAGCAGGATGAGACTTTTTTCGCGAAAGTAATATATGTTTATCGTTGTTACGTCCGTAATGCAGCACATAAGTTACGATGAAATTGTTGTACACGGAATTTGAGGCAAAAACCACTACCGCTCTTGCAAACTATCATTATTTACTTGCTGACTTCAGTGCATTATCCAAAATAAATTGGATGTCACATAGCAGACGAAACTCCTACTACGGGCAGGAAACTATCTGAAATCAAAACAGACGAATAATCAAGGAGGAGGGGGGTGGAAATGTCACTCGGCACTAATGTATCTCTGTGTGTTACAGCCATCAGCCTTGTTTATTATATATTCTTTTTGTGGTGACATCTCTGCCGACACACCTTGCGTATACTCAACTACAGAACTTCTGCCGTTTAAAACTGACTGCAAACCCACAACTCCTGTTGTGGTAGAGCCCACGGGCACGGTTGCAACGCTAATCGTACAGTCTTGTGTGAATAGTTACGTATATAACTGAAAGAAATGTATGAAGACTGTTAACAGGGGGTTGCAAAAATATCTATAGTTGTTTACCTTGACTGTCTGTCAATAACTGTGTAGTGCACGAGCTGAGAATGCAACAACGTCACTTCCAGACGTATGACTTTCCGAGAATAAAATGTTACAGTCCCATGTCGTTTATTTAATTAAGGGTGTGATGCAGAGATAACATAATATATTAGAGTCCTCCTTTTTCAAATTGGATTTCCATGTCGTTAGGAAAACTCTGATACCGATTCTTTTTCGCTGCGAGCTGGTCCACTAGCTTCGTGTCTTACTCGAAAAGGAGCAGTTTGGAAAGGTAACGGTCGACACGATTCCGGACTGCAGAAACCACCCCAGCGAACCCGCGAATCCTACGTGGCGAGTTGGAATTTCATCTCGGCGTACAGATCGCCCTACGGTCCTCCAGGGACGTGAGCTGATCCCTTACCCAGCCACTGCCTCGGGCCGTATCCCGCGGGGAGAGCTCTATAAAAAGAAGTGGTCTCCCCGGCCTGTAAGGGTGGCCATCTGTACATTTTTCATCGGGAGGGCAGCAAATCGAGGCGGCGGTTTTCGTTTCACAGTCCAGCGCTCTCGCGATCACAGTCACGCCTCGAACAAGCGTCGATACTATTGTTGTTTTATTTATAGGTTGAAGCTTACGATAGAAGGAAATTGGCTTCTAATGGACAGCTGGGCTTGACTGTACAACATGCTCAATTCGTAAAAAAAAAAAAAAAAAAAAAAAAAAGCGGCGCACATACTACCGAAACCCACACAAAAATAAGATTTATGTTGCACATGAAAGAAGAAAGCATATATGCTTTCATCACAAAACATGTTGGTAGAATTAACGCATTAAAATGCTTAAAAAATCAATCCCTGCTATGTTTTTCATGAAAACTTAAGCATTTTAACTAAAGCGTCTGTTCTGAATGATTCAAAAACAATTTTGCAAAAAAATAAAAATAATAATAGTACCTAACTCTGTATGTAATAAAAAAATCAACAATAATTAAAAATATTTTTATTTGTTTTATGTACAGAAATTTCAACAGAGGAAGTTATCAATTTTACAAATCAATTTATTGCACATAAAATCAAACATGTTTTAACAGTAGTAACGGTAGTTTCTTGCATATAACCATAGTTATTATTATTATTATTATTACCTTACTTGGTGAAAGGTTTCTCGCAAAATGTGCTCTCTGAAGCAACTGGAATGGTAGCACGATTAATTTTTAATTAAGAATAGTATTTGAATTGATCTTTAGAACCATTTAAATAAGTAAATTCTAGCGGAATATTTAAAAGTGTTATAAAATATACGATCTTTTCTTTTATATGCTATTCATTACTGGGTATCACCAACAAACCTGTTTTATCTCTATTTTTGTTAATATTAGTTATTAATTGCGTATTATAATTTATAGATAATATAGGTAAATGTTCAATTTAACCAAGAATGAGATACCTTTATGTTAACAGAAGTAGGCTATATAACGCTTGAGATACACGGCATATTTAGGAAACAACAACGGACATAATACACCGGGGTTTTTTTTTAAAGGTTTGATTAAAAAAGTGTGAAGATACTGCGAATAGACTATAGACAGGGTGGATGTATCAGCTGACGTGTTTAATACCAACGTTACGACATTCCTATGAATAGAGTAAGCGTAAACAACAAGATCGCTCGGATCTACGATGAGGTCAGCCACTTATCTTAGTCCAGCTATTATTGCATCGGCAAACACGTCGATACTTTGAGGACAACATAGGTCGGGCAACGCCACTTCAAAAATGTCTTTGCTCTTGAGGAAGAAACTAGTACGGATATAGAAATTTTTGCGCTTAGTGTTTAACACTGAGGAACATGCTGCGTGCAGCTCGGGTAACACTCGTGTGAGATGACAGAAACTGTCCAATTCTCAGCTCAATCGCAGCACGCAAGTTCACTTGTGTCAATTCCAAACGCTAATCTGGTAACACTTTAAGTGGGCCACTTCTTGAAGGGAATTTTCTTCCAACTCAGGGTGGCGCTATTTCGAACGTTCTATGAGAAGACCATGGCACTAACAGGTTTTTTTGGCCCGAAGGCCAGCACACCCTCCATCCTCCCGCACTGTAACTGTACTCGGATGAGTAAGACATTGAATGGCACTTTCTCCTCTTGTCTCTTCGGGGCATTCACTTTCTTTGTGCCATTACAAGGTATTCTACCCGTTTTCTCTATATAAAAACCTGTCCTCCTCGCCAATCTGAGATTTTTCGACTTTATTTTTGGAAACCTTTACCTGAATACCACCATTATGGGTCATCAGAATTTTGCTCTGCTTGCCCTTTATCAAATCCCTCAAGCCTTCTTCCAATTTTGTTGGCAAACTCACACCATATATTATGCAGAGCAACGTTATTCATAACATTTTCTATTGCCACACGAATGCCCTTCTCTTCTGTGATTCCTTCTAGTCAAGTTCTTAAATCTTCTGTCTTAAGATAGTCGGAGATCACATGTTGGACTGAGTCATCGACTCCACACACCTCACACAACGGAGATTGCACAAGCCTCATACCATACAACTTAGCCTTGAAGTTGCAGTGGCCGGTGTACAGCTGCATGCTGTAGTGGTTCGTTCTAATTCACTTACACTTCATTCTTTCTCTAATGTTGGGCAACAACTCATATGTATGTCTTCCATTTGTAGAAGTGTCCCATCTCTCTTGCCACTCTTCTAGGATGTAATTCATTATTTCGTCCTTTTCCGGCTTTGTTAGGTTTGAGGCCCGCGCTCTCTCCATCGTGATACCTCTATATTTGACCAATAGGTCAGCAGGCAGCACACACACTACAACTGGGAGCGACTCCTTTGGCGCAATTTTATATGCTCTTGAGAGGGTCAGCAGCGCTGCCCTTTGAGCACTAATGACCTTCCTCTTATGCCATGAAATTTCAGCTCTGTGGTACCACATTACAGCTCCGTAAGATATGATTGCCTCAAAAGCCGTTCTATATATCGGCATTAGCTTATTGTAATTGATGCCCCAGTTGGTGTTTACGATTCTTTTCAATTTCTGGAAGACCACCACTGCATTCCTAGAAATATATTCAATATGCTTGAGGAAGCTAATCTTGTCATCCACGATGACTCCAAGGTACCTGAACTCATTCACATTTTTCACTGAGGCCCCTTCGAAACGCACTGTCGGTGGTCTATGTAGCTTTCCCTTGAGCATCAAGGTCTTGGTTTTCTCTATTGAGAAGCACAACTTGGTGGTTGTTGACCATTTCCAGGTATTTTCCATGTCTAACTCCCTCATAAAGATAGTCCGTCTAAATATAAATAATTATGAGTTGAGAGATTTTGAGGGCGCTTAACAAAGAGATCTTAAAAACCCATGGGTTTGAAGTGACATGGAGATAAAGCAGCGATGGAATGCAATGCCTGGAGAACACTGAAGTACCGCCAGAAACCCCACCGGACAAGCGAAACGTCCGCAACTTTTCCCACGTGCGAAACGTCTGGGATGACCCCTCCGGGAAATCGAACCAGGTGTATCCATGTTACCCCGGCGACCCGATCCAAATGTAACGACCCGACGTATGTGGCGCTAATGTTCGTACAGCACGTGCTTCGTGGTGAGCGGCAATAAAGAGTCTTACAGAGTTCGGATCACTCAATCCGAGGGCGGCAGCAGCTACCGCGACCCTCGGCGCTCGGCCGCCGATGTATCGACAACAAGGTCGACGTGGGAGATAAGGTTATGTATGGTTATGTATCAGCCGCCAACGACGTCGTTAGGGCACCACGCGATGCCGCTAGCAGAAGGCGCGATATCGAGCCGACTGCCGCCCCACAGCTCCGACCTTCACCTTGCCGCACGCGAGCAGGTTATTAGCCATCGGGCCCCGTTCACCGGAAGTAGCGCTTCAGGTGTAGCGGCCTCCGGCGTTTGCGTCCTCTTCGCTCGGCTAACAATAATAAATACCAGAGTTTTAAAGCCGTTTCACACGATCGAATATTATATTTAATTCAACTTACTGAATACAGAAAGTGATCACATATGCTTCAATGGATTGAACTCAGAAGAGATTGAATTGTTACTTCAAAGTTTTCAAAGGATTCTCGAAAATGCAGCTGTAATCAATAAATAGGGATAGTAAAATTTCACGAATTCGTTTCGGGACAAGATAGACGTCAAACACACGTACGGTGAAGTCGCCTTTACAATTGGACCACAGTTTATAAGACTCGCCCTGGACGAAACTGAGCCGACAGCAGACTTGCAAGAAAACCAGTAGCGAATCCCATACTGCCAGGCGAGGGAAAACACTGGCCACTCTCTGGGAGCAGCATCCAATGAACACACAGCTGAGGATCGAGTATACACAAGACTGTGGAGTCTAGCATACAGGTCACTGAACTCGCGAAACTTTCCTATCCCTATCGATAAATATCAATTTTGCAACTAAATTTTTTTTCTCTCGAATATTTCAATTAAAAAGGAAATATCTAAGTACAGTAATTATTTATGTACCTCTACAAACCATACAATACAGGAAAATAAATATTTTTTTCAAAATCAAAACAAAACTTTCTTTTCTGGAATGGTATGTTTACTTTGAAAGAATAAACACATGAATATATATATATATACTGGTAGTTTAAATGCGCGTAGAATGCTGTTTTGACAATACGCTTTATATTTAAAATAATTGGATTATTCGGAGTGCTTATTGAAAAAATTGGTCCCAAGTAAATAAATAACATGTTCTATAGGAAATTCTTTGAAGGGATTTCAGTCTTTCAATGGTTTGAAAGACAAAATGGCCACGATTATGGCGTCAAAGTGACGTCACACAGTATTCAAGGAATTAAATTCAATAAATTTGAAGAGAATTTGGAGTGAACTGTGATCGTGTCAAGGGGTCTTTACAGTATCTCCTGCACGTGCTTGTCGAAGTTATAATGTAATTGTATATGGTATATGCTTAGGAATGGACTGATGTGATGTGTTGATCAGTCCACTCGCCTCCTACGAAATAAACTCGCACTTCGCTCAATGCCGACCACCTGCAAAACGGTGGGGGTTACTTCCAAAATTATGTCTTGTTCGCATATTCACTGCAGCTGGTTCTGCTCCCTAAGGCGTTCAGGTGTTCAAATGTATATACGTGTATGTATACAGGTTGTTCGGAAATTAAACGCCCAAACTACGGGAGGCGATACCTTCTGAATACAGACCTGAAAAATTCGTGAGTTAAATCACCTGCAGGTTAGACTATACAATTCTATGTACAAATATGCCGATATCAACTGCACATTGGTTGTCTGCTGTCACAGTGGAAGGCGACAATTTGACACCGTCCTCCAGGAGGTGTCAAACATCTTGTAGACCAATGACTAAAGTGCACGTGTTTTGAATTCTATCTTGTCCCGAAATGAATCCGCGAATTCTTCAGGTCTCTGCTTATGAAAAATAAAGTCGAAAATACAAAGGACTCCGTATACCTAAACGGAATATTAAAGGAGATATGGGCCTATGAATATTGGGTTCTGAAAACGTATTTTTTCAGAACGCCTTGTACAACGCCTACAAAGCCCGAAGAACAATAAGGTGACTTACGCTTCCCATGTTACAGAGACACATGCGTAATGCTGGCCATCCTCGGTCTGTGCGCACTGTTCGGCTTGAGGAAGTGATACGTCAGCACATCAACGACATGCCCTCCACTAGTACACGCTCCATGCGCGCTAAATGGGCGTGTCCCATTCAACCTTGTGGGACGTACTGTGGGTAAATCGCCACCATCCCTACCGCTGGCAGAAAGTACAAGGTATTCAGTGAAAATGCGTTTTCAAAACCCAATTTTCACAGGCTCATATCTCCTTTAATATTCTATTTAGGCATATGGTGTCCTATATATTTTCGACTTTATTTTTCATAAGGAATCACCTCCCGCAGTTTAGGCGTTTAATTTGAGAACATCCTGTGTGTGTTAAGAATTATTAATTTTTAAAACAATGAAAATCTATACTGTCACATTGTGCAACACAAACTTGAAAATAGTTCAGAAATAATAAAATACGCTAATTAAAACTTACCCTCTAAAACTACAGCTGGATTACAGTTTTTATTTACTTGTAATTGTATTTTATATTTCATTTGGTCATAGGTAGTAAATTAGAAGCTGGTGTAGTTCTGTTTCTTACTTTTTAAAAGAAAAGTTTCATATGTTTAATTTTTATGATTTAGCATAAATATTACAATGTATTAAAATTATTTGCGTGTATAAGATGTTCACGGTTAATTGAGTGCTTTTGAAATTAACCTTTGAAAAAAAATGTTACTGCTCTTACCTATATGTATTGTGATGGGCACACCAATTTGCATGTGCTCAGTAAAGTTGGCAATGACGGAACGAAAGTAGTCCCATGTCTTATCGTTATATTAAAAGTGTCTTGTAATCATTCGTGAATACTAAAATGATTTAGTTTGTTTTATGTTATTAATATGTATTTGAAAAAACAAATTTGTAATATATATATATAAATTCTACAGTTTCACTTGATCGACGCATGAATAAAGTGATAAAGCCCGTGGCAATGTTAATTTTAGATATGATGGAAGAATACACAATATGCATACAAGTATATCTTAAGCAGGGCTTTTAAAAGTGCTCAGTTTACCGTGAATAGCCCATAAAGGAAGGCATCCCTCCAAGTCTGCCTACATAGCTTTAGTTTTTCTGAAGAATTAAACATTTTATGCTCTGGCCAAATTTATCGTCCAGCTAGATTCATCAGTAGTATAAAAAGTCATTTTCTTGTTTCGACAGCCCGGACAGCAGAACAAACGACGTAAGTGACATACTTACACAATAATGGTTGAACGAGGGTCTTAACCATTAGAGGGAAAATGGGGTTGAATGTGCACCCGAGTTGCGTAGTAGTCACTCTCCGTGTACGGACATTCCACTGCTTTTCTGCTAGTAAGACGATTATAAGAGACGTGTATAGGATTGAGGTAAGAACATTGTTTATTTAATCAGGTGCTTTGAGATGTTTGTATCTTCCTCTAACCAATTTTAAATTCAATTAGATTAAATTGAATTCGTTAAAAGTATTTTATTAATACAAAATTGTTTGTATTTTAAAAATTAAGACAAAACAAACACGTTCATCACTGTTGACAGCGCGACTTTGGTAGTTGTAACGGCGTGGGGTAGGTCAATTTTAGGCAGTTGCGTGCATATTATTTAATTTCGGATGGGGTCGAACCTTGAGTTCTGAAGTGAGCACTTCTCAATCAGAAAAACACCTTTCCCCAATGTAAAATAAAATATTTTAATTTCAAGTTTACGCTCAAGGGCAAGCCATTGAAATTGTTTATTTAAATTTTCTGTATATATTATCAGTTTTTTTTTAAATTTATTTTTTGACATTTTTGGCAGACGACGCTGCAGTCCCTTAAGAGTCCATCCTTGTGTATGCCTTTGATTTTGTCACATGCGCAGAAGACGAAAATCGGTCTGTTTCATATTTAGTCTTATGGCATAAACAGTGAGGAGACGTCTTCTACAAAAATGGTGGGCGGTTCTCTTGCACGCCCCCAGCGGCCGATAATTGAAGCACTCCCCACGGCGAGTTATGGCGACCGCGCCACATTAAGGGTGCTAACCCCGTTACGGCGATGAGTAAAAGCTCCCCGTGGTAGGGAGGGAGGTGGAAAGGAAAAGGAGGAGAGAGGTGGGAACCGGAGATAGGATTTACCGCGGGGACTTCTGGGAAATGCACCGGTGGTCCGGGCAGCCTATTTCCACCTACTTCCCCAGATTAAACGCAAGGAAACGCGTTTACCTTAAATACGTTACGGGGAGAAATCCCCCTTCGAGTTTCAACTATTGCATTAATTACAGCCTCCCGGCAATGGAGTTCCCTTCGGTGAAATTACATATTATTATGTGGCGTCACCTATACACTGCACACGGACTTTAAATATTTTACGCTTCGAATTACAAAAGCAGAGGCAACTGAGATAAAAATATTAAAGCCAAATTATTGATGTTGATAAAATTTTGTGTTTATATGTCGCATGTTTATGGATGTGATAGGCCAATTTCGACGATCCCCCTTAAATATAGAAGGATTCAGACGACTTGGTGTCTCAACGCACACTGTAAACACTGTAAAAATTATGCTCTAAATTTCCTTAAATGAATCGGTCATTTGAAAAATAACATAAGGCACTTTTTGACAAAATGAGATTATGGGGAACATCGATTTTATGAACGTATATACATGTTCCACAGGGAAATGGCATAAGTCACAAGCCGTTTTCCACTATAATGAAGGCGTTGAAAATATCGTTGCAATGAGAAACAACACTAGTCAGTGACTTTTGTTGTTTCTCAAGGGCACGGTTTTGCACCGTTGTGACGCGCTGGTGTGTTGGTATCATTGTCGAGGGCATTCATTTGTTTATCAGCTGTGTTATCAAGGCTTCCATTGTGAAACCTTTTGCCGTGGTTTTTTGTTAATCATCATCGTAGTTACGATGTTTGAAAATGTTTAAAAAGTTTATTCTATTAAAATATGTTCATTTGATGAAAACTATGTGACACAGGGAAAGAGGAAGGGAGGTGTCACTAATGCAAACTATTATAAGTCCGCAGTTATCAAAAGATCTCGGGTGAAAGGACAGCCCTATACAAATTGGCTATACAAAAGAAAAATGCTCTCTTTGGAATACAGACGGGGGAAGCGTCTCCACGAACGAGCAAAGTATACATTAACGTTTTGCAGTTCATGCAGTTTTTCTACTCTGAGGAACACGAAAGGACTGTGGTAGTGAAATATTAAGTACATCGATGGCCTGCTAACACATTCTTTTTTGTCTAAAGGAGTTTCGTACTCAACAAGTTCATCTTCTCTCAATCACAACATATCCAAGCTGCCGTATCTTCACAATGAAGAAAAAATGGACAACTTGAAGCAACTACAACGATTTTTACCCCATACAAAAGCAGTGAAAAAGTTTTATGACTCCACATTTGAGTGGCCAACTTGCGACAGAGAAATTCACGAAGATGATTAGTAGTGTTCTTGTGATTTGTGTCGTGCAGCTTACGAAATTTCTTCTAATGCTGTAATGCTTTGTATTCATTGCGAATATAAAATAATTACAACACTTTTCCCAACACTTTCAAGATATGAATTTGAGAAACATCGTAAGTCAAGCAAATAAAACCTCACGTGACAATCTGTGTAATTTACTGTATTTATTATTTTCCATAAAAATATGTTATGTTCAGGGTTTTAGGAAACAAATAGTTTCTCCTACCTGTGTATCACTTCAGGTCGCCCATGGCGGTTTTCCTTCTTTCCCACAAGTTTGAATTTCATTACCTACGTTGTTTCTCAAATGAAATGGAAGCTGTTAACGTATATAACTAATAGCGTGGAGAATTTACCGTACACCGGACTACAAATATAGAAACGCTGTTATACACAGTTCGGAACTTCACAGCACATTAAAACGAGCCGCTGGAGTGGTACCCCCACCTAGGCGAACCTGGTTCGATTACCGGCGGGGTCGTTCCCAGATTTTCACATGTGAGAATATTGTCGGACGATGCCGCTTGTCAGCGGGGTTTCTCGGGGATCTCTCGTTTTCCTCGCCCTTTCATTCCGATGCTGCTCCAAAGTCACCTTCTTTCACCTAAATCGACTCTCAAAACCCCGATGATACGAGCCGCCCAAATCTCTTCACACTACGAATTTAACCTTTTCACGAACAAATATGGTAAAGTTACCAACGCTTGTAACGGAGAAAAAAAATTTACCACTTTTGATTTTTCATTACACGTATGCAATAATATGGTAAATTTGCGATGAAAATTTCTGGGAGTAAACATAAACTTAAAAATTCTTTTGAGCACAGAATAGCGAAGAATACAGAAATGAAGCAGCAGTTTGTACGCCGAGCTCCATCAGCGCACGCCAGAAAAACTGCGTCGTTGACCAGCAAGATGTCGGAACGCCGTTGGCCAGTCAGAGCCTAGTAATTTACTCTCTAACCTGCAACCCAGCCAGTAGGGAAGCCAGTAGGGGAGTCGTTTTATAATTGTTTCAAATACTATTATGACATTTAATTTTTATGTTATACAAAATTTTAAAAACGTAGACACGCTATTCCTCCTTTCACACATTAAAAGTGCTTTAGAAAAACGGTTGGTTTGGTGCTAATAATCTTTGGCTACCATAGCCGTGGCATACACCCATGTTCCCACAAGCCTGGGGAAGGGATGAGGAAGGAGGATAAAACAGGAGCACCATGAGTACATCACCGTAATAAATTTCCCGCACGAGTATTTCCTTCCGGGGAATAACGGCCTCACTGGAAATATGTTGTGGCAGCCACGAAATATTTTGTAGCAATTCGCCTCGACAATAACAACAGTTGTTGCGTTATTTATAAAAACGTTCGGCAAGTTGGCTTACCTTAAAAATACTTTTCTGCAGCTTGGGACTTGGAGTCCAACCAAGGAAACGCTATATACACTATATTTGTGTTATTTTTTAATGAGAAGGTGGTGAGGGGAAGGGGAGGAGCTTAACCATAGTAAGGCTACTTCTACTACATTCTGGGAAGATCAATGTTAAAATTTTGGCAAAGGGAAAATTTTTGCCACTAGGTAAGCGCTAGTGTCGGAAAGGCACCAGATTTTCTCTATTTTCTAAGATAAAAACAGGATAATTGCAATAATCATAAATCAAATATAAAATCATTTTTTTAACTGAGTAAAACCTTTCTCTGATTATTCACGTAACTTAAAATTTTAATTAAAAGTTACTTTTTGGAACACTGCGCACTTACCGGCGGAAATTTTCCATATGCCAAACTCTCCCATAAGAAATCTCGTTTTGTTCCTAACATGAGCAGAATAAACCTTAACCATAGTAACTATAAGAAGAAAACAACTACTGAAAGACCAAGACTGGACTCACAACCGTCAGTTGCCGGTCCGTCCGGCGGTCACGTGATCTTCAACCAATCGCAGGGCAACTTTTTTTCTATCCGTCCATCCGTAAAATATTTATCAAACTTTAACTTTCGACGTACAAACGGTTAAGCCACCGCCTTCTGACGACAATCCTTAGATGTGAACACGCATTTTGAAACAAAATGCAAGGCAGTGGATCTGTGTTTATTTACCTCTGGTGGTAAATTCGGGAATTTTAAATGTAAAGAAATCAGTGTATATTCTTATTACGTAAGAAAATTATATCCCTTAAATATTTCTCCTATGAAAATGTATTTCCAAGCAAAAATATACCTCCAGCGAACGAAAGAAAGATCGTGACGTTAAGTTGTCAGACTGAAATTTTTCCCTACAGAAGGATTGACGGACGATGGGTTATTGTGAATCGCTTTCAGCTGACGGATGACTGCCAGACGGACTGATGACTAACTGGAGCGACGCATAGTTGTGAGACCAGCTTTTCTTAATTTTATTGAATAAAAATAATTTCCAAAGTTTTAGAATTATTCTGTTTAATATTACTATCTTTATTATTATATGTATGAAGTATTTTTCATGCCTAAATTATAAAATAATAAAATAGTTGGGTTCATTTGCAGAGTACTGATTACCTATAATATTTTATTCTGTCTTAGTGTTAGGAAAATTACTAAAGTGAAATTTTCATTCTTCGTCAAGAGCAACTTTTGACACGAGACATATTTGCATAATAAAATAAATTTATGGAATTTGTAGAATAAGTTATATTTCCTTTATTTCATTCCTGCGGTATACCGAAATTTTAACACATAAAAATTATTCAGTACAATTTAACGTTAAACTTATTAAAATAAGGAATGTGGCTGTTTAAAATGTAAGTAAACTCTGCTCAATTGTACGCCAACGGCATTGAAAAATTGAACAGATGGGCCATTTGTGACGTAGTTTTTTTTTAAGTTACCAAAATCATCTTTTGATGCGACTAGGCGTATGAAAATCTAAAAAAATTAACACAAGTATTGGACAGAACCTGCTCTAGTATGACGGCGAAAGGGGTAGAAAACCATGTTGTAAAACCATACTTTCGCAGACGGTTGAAAACCCGCGACCTTTCGAATGTGAATGGGGGATGCTGTTGGACAATCAGTTACACACGGTGACCTGGTTAAAGTTTGCGGCAGTCAGAGGGGAGGAGGAGAAACCAGTCAACAACTTTACGGTTCACCTCAGGAAGGTGGATGTGTTACGCTGGATTGAATACCCAACGTCACACTGGCGAGCAGGAATGCTTTCAAACTCCTGAAAGAGGACCTCGGTGGTGAAGGAGCCTGAATACTCGCCTCCTACCGAGGCAAAGTGGGTTCGATTCCCGGCGGGGTCACCCGGATTTTCGCACGTGGGAAACACAGCGATGGTTGCCATCGTCCGGCGTTTTTTTTTTTCGGGGAGCACCGCTGTTTTCTCCCGTCCTTGCATTCCGCCGCGGCTCGGATTCTACCTCACCTCACCCTCATCGGCTCCTGCGTACCTGAAGTCGTTCTGCGTATCAAAGGCCCAGAAGCGAGGGTGCAATACGGGCGACACTAATACGCGCGCCTAGCGCCTCGTCACCCCTACGCGAAGGACGCCGAACTGGCTTGCAGTGTTTCTGTCGTTGCGCTTTGCTGTGCAAATTAGATATGTAACAGCGGGACTTCATTGCACGCGATGAGAGCCTACACATCTAACTACAAACGTATATTCGTAATTTTCCCCTAATCCTGGAGAGAAATGCGCTGGTAGGCTCTAAAAATGCAACAATTTTTTTACCATTTCACAATTTCTTTGACTACACTTACTTTGATAAAAGCAAGACTATACGACCTTAGATAATTGGCTTTTACCTTTTCTGGCGAAAATTCGTATTCCCAAAACATATGTTTACTGAGATACGTGTTTACGCTCAAACAACATTTTACAAACAAATATTTTAGTACATAGACTTCTAAAGCGCTGACAAAACTCCAAACTGAAAAGGACACTCTGCATCTTATTCGGGATATTTAAGTCTCCAAGTACTCCTCTTACACGAAACTGGAAACGGCCAGTTTAATCAGAGATGGGAATTCCGAATAACCGAACCAAAACCCACATTAATTATTACAGATGATAGAACTAAGATTTTTGGAATTTAACCGCCAATTATGAAGTTATTATAAAAGTTTGAATTTGTTAGGACAGTTGAAAGAAATGGTTGTTTAAAAATCGTAGTTAAAGTGGAAGAGGTACATGCAGTTTCGGTGCACGAGGCACAACTGTTTTCTATTGGTCAGAATTACAACTGGCAGTTATAAAAGGGCTGGACGGCACACAGGGCATAGTTGAGAATAACTGCTTGGATGCCATGTAAGCCACTGAGAATCTATTTCAGTAGTTATCTTGCAGAAAGGGCAGTTTAAAAAAAATTCAGCTGAAATCATGATGAACTAACAGCGATAAAATCGTCAAATACTAATTTTTTCTCATTTGTTCTCTCAGAAACAGACAAAACTTGAGATAATTATATTCGTGTCCATTTAGTAGATGCTGCAAAAGCCTAACTGTAATTCTCAGCAAACATTTTCGGTTGCATAGCTGTGGATTAATACTGCCAGATTCACAGCAAACAATGCTATTGGCGAATAGAAGTGAAATCGCTCGCGAATTCTTGCTGATAGAAGTGAGCATCTCAATGGTAATAATATATATTTACGAGCTGTCAACAAGTCAAATGCTGGAAAGACTGTATTAACGTATGTGTCAATTACTTGACTGAATGGTCGGTGTGATTTTTCCAGCTGCAGTATGGTTCCAAATATGATTCTCTGTGTTTACATGCGATAAGTCATTATAAGAAAACTTGAAGCAGTGGAAAAAAACTAACAGAGAAAACCAAAAAATATTGTGTCAAGTTAGTGAATGCATTTAAATTACAACCGAGTTTTAGCTTACTCACAAAACTGCAAAAATTTAAAATACATTTAACAATCAGAAAAAATTATATACTGTCTACATTATTACTTTTATTGTAAAAATTTAAATGTCAATGTTTTTGGACACAATTTTGTTTACTGCACACTGGCTTTTTTTTTTGCCTACTTTCGAAAGGAAAGATAGGCGTAAGGAGATCACTTTCCTGTGTGTGTGTCTGAATGTGTATGAGTTCACTGTGTGTGTGCGTTCCCCCTCCCCTCTCCACTAAGGACCCAAATAAATTTTGAACCCATGAACCGAATTTCACTTAGCCCGGTACACAAATATTGTGTACTAAGGACATATGACTTTTATAGTTTCCAACGAGGCAGAATGCTTATTTTCAGAATGTCGAACGTTTTTAAATTTAGGTATCTATACCATATATTGGAAACCATTTAACTGATTTGAAGAAGACTTGGTATGTTGACGGTGCATGTAAGCATTAGATTAAGAGAGAGATATTGTTATTGGTTAGCCATTTTGAAAGATTGTACTACACGAAAAAATAAAGATCTTTAGTTAAATTTTGGTAACTACTTCCCACCAAATTTGGCATGTAAATAATACTAAGATAGGCATGACATGGAAACATATGCCATTCAAATAGACAGGGGACTTACTCTCGGAATGGCGGACCTATAAAATTGTTTTCTTATATCTATGGAAACAATCTGACTGATTCCTACCAAATTCGGTAAAAAAGTAGAACTACGGCTGGCTATGTAAATTGCCATGTTTTTAATTAAGTCAGGCTTTCATTTTAAAAATAATGGCCACATAAATATTTCAGATTAATATGCTATATCTACGAAACCATGAAACCAATTTCAAGTGAACTCTGTATGCTTGCAGTATCTATTACAACAATCAAATGTTTTTACAGAAAGCCTCTTTTGTCAGTCATCATGTAAGGTAGCGTCACATAACCAAAAAAATAGTTTAAATGCCATTTCACGGAGAAAAATCTACACATTCCTGCCAAATTAGGCAACTAAGTGATTCTGCAGTAGACCATGCAAACTGATACATTAAAAGTGGGTAAAACACAAAATACAAAGAAGATGTCTTGCGTATGATTATAGGAAACAGTGCTCTGTGTATAAACAAGAAATATACACACATAATTAGAAACCAACAAATGTGGGAATTGTGTCACTTTCGTACTTTTTCCTTCAAAAAAACAGGGAATCGCAAATGGGATTTCCGGGGAGTTTTAATATGTTGTTCATCATACCAAATAGAACCAAAATCCAAATTTTTAGCTTAACCTTATTTTTTCAAGGTTGTACGCTGAAGTTCCTGGACTATACGGTTTGATAGCTCGGTCGAGCGTAGATTGTCGACTCATTTTTGCAATACGTACAACTCATTCGAGGCCAAGTTCCGCGCTCGAGGTCTACGGGCAAGAAGAATGGTACGGCATAAAAACCTCCCATAGAGATGCGATATTTACATCTGCAGTGTACTTGTGTACGGGGACTCCTATGACAGGCCAACTCGCCGCTGTGAGGAGGTGGGAGCCTGAGAAGAACACTTGCGTTTTGTGCCGCTCGCACAGCGAGAAAATTTGTTTGAACTGCTGCAGCGACATGTTATCCACCTTGTAAACAAAATAATTGTTCTTTAGTAGCAATAAAAAAAAAGTTTCATCAACAACGGTTTTGATAACCGCTATTGTCTAATGCAGCTATTAAGTTAGTTTTATACATAGTTGTTAAATGAACTTATTCAGTGCTGAACACTTACGATCATAAGTAAATCGAATGTTAAAAATAAAACCGTCGGCTAGTAGTCAAAACTCGTGCGCTGTGAGGTGTACACCCGGGTTCAAACCCGCTCCGGCTAGCACCGGTTAGTTGTCTGACTACAGCAGGTGCGTTCACAAGTGCACTGCAGACCGTAAACCACTCTGCGTGGTGTGCCGGGGCCATTGTCGCTGTGGCGGAGCCGCTGTTGCCGGCTGATTCACGCCGCCGAGGGACAGGCGCGTCGCTCCTGGAGGTGGCTTAGTGGTCCGCCCGAGGCACCTGCTGCCCCGTGCTGGAACCGCACTCCCTGGAGACAGCCGTGGGGGCCGTGTGGGGTACAGCCAATAGCACAGCGCACACTGGCCATCCCAGATATCGTCCGTTCACGGTTACTTCCAAATCTTATGAAGCCATGCTAATGTTCGACTTCCAGGATATTCCTCCGCCTAATGAAAATTAAACTTAATTAACTGTAGAAAATTACACCAAAGGGAAAAAGCCCCCAATTTGTGAGCACTCTGTGTATTGATTTTTTTTATTAAGAACTATTTCTTAATAGGCATTACCAACACACCTACTCCCCCCCTGTTTTTATTCGTTTTACATATTCACTTTAGCTTATGAAGGTTATGTCGACGTATTCACACGCTTAAAAAAAAATAACTTCCATAAGGTGCACACTTGAGTATCTTTTTGTTTCGGATAATAACAATCTGATTACAAGCAAATAATGTTTTCATGTTAGTCAGAATAAAATAAAAATTTTGGAAATCAACTATAACCCATATCTTGCTTCTCAAAATGGAAGGATCACGTACGCCACAAGGGTGTGAGAAATACAGAATATCCACGAATCACCTTTACAGATTTAAAATTTAATTTAAAAAAATAACTGAAGGTGATACAGGCGTGCGATTTTTCGCACGTGAAAGAACGTTTCCCAAATTTTTGGAGCTAAATTTTATTTTCTCTTCAGGTGTGATTTCTAATCCACTGAAGTGGCTACTCAAAAAAGGAAGGCTCAATGTGTGGCGTGGTTTAATGAGACTAGATAAGACGCACAAGTTAAACGAAATTACGGGACCACGTATGTAAAGAGTCCACCTATACGGGAGTGGCACCGTTAAGTTGATGGAAACTAGCAGTGTTCTGCAGCAGCAGGGTGCCTGCAAACCACGCACGGGCGCTCGAGATATCGACTGCGTGCGTGCTGCGATTGTGCGTGGCCCTGGTAAGTCAGTTCCCAGCAGCAGGGTGCCTGCCAACCACGCAGGGGCGCTCGAGATATCGAATGCGTGCGTGCTGCGATTGTACGTGGCCCTGNGCAGCAGGGTGCCTGCCAACCACGCAGGGGCGCTCGAGATATCGAATGCGTGCGTGCTGCGATTGTACGTGGCCCTGGTAAGTCAGTTCCCAACGCCGCAAGGCAACTGCATTGATGACAGGCACGCAATGTTCTGAACGAGCNCGTGGCCCTGGTAAGTCAGTTCCCAACGCCGCAAGGCAACTGCATTGATGACAGGCACGCAATGTTCTGAACGAGCAATTGAAACTCCACGTTTACAAGTTGTGGAGATTGCATACGTCCTGCAACCAGATGACGCCCCCCAGCGCGCCGACATGTAGGGTCGTACTGATGAAGATAGGATCTCCCCGAAGCGGATTGTCTGCAGCAACAAAGCAACATTTCGTTTGTCAGGTGTACTGAAAACCGGCGTAACTTTCAGATTTGGGGATCGGGAAACCCCCGTGGATCACGTGAACCTGTGCGAGGCAGCCTGAAGGTGAATGCGTGGCGTGGTGTCATGTGTAATCGCATAGCTGGAAAGTTATATTTATTGAAAGGGCAACCACGGCCATTGTGTACCTCGATGTGCTAACTGAATATGTGATCCCGCAACTGGAAGACATTCAACGACTCCTCGTCATCTTCCAAAAGGATGGAGCTCGTCCACACCGGGGTTCGGCTGGGCGTGAATTTTTGCATTAGCAGTTTCCTGCCAAGTGGATTGGCAGAGATGGCCTAATCCCTTGGCCACCTCGCTCACCGGATATCACGCCTCTGAACTCTTTCTTATGGAACAATGTCAATGACAGCGGGTATCAAACACATCTCCGAAATCTGGATGACCTAGAGAAACGGATCGTAGCAGCCACTGAGTCAATCGACTAGGAAATACTTGCACGAACATGGCAACAAATTTAATATCGTATGTATGTGCCACGTATAATAAAGGGTGCACATGTATGGGTGTACTAGTATCTGTACATAAAACTTACGAGAGCTGGTATTTCATTTGCAAAAAACTCTACACCCTTATCACCTTCCGTTATTTTATAATATCCTGTTGAATCTGTAGTGTTGAATTCTGGACATTTTCGCGCTCTTGGGTACTTGCGTGATTCGCGTGCAGCATGGCCAGTCCCGGCGATGTCGCTTCTGGAGACATGTACGTAGAAAAAAGTACATAAAGTGAATTATGATACCGCCTCTTATCCACAGACCAGCCACATGTACCTTAGCGACACAGTTTTACACTCACATTAGGCCATATTGCGATACATTGCCCTAATGTACCGGCGATTATACTCAACGTGCTGCTAGGCCTGTGGCAACGTCCACCACGTTTCCTACATGCGAACGTACGGGTGGC
This sequence comes from Clitarchus hookeri, assembly GCA_002778355.1. Lineage (NCBI taxonomy): Eukaryota > Metazoa > Arthropoda > Insecta > Phasmatodea > Phasmatidae > Clitarchus > Clitarchus hookeri. Next base: position 886,042 of record NQII01000412.1, read on the forward strand.
TCCCACCGAGAATCGAACCCGATTTGCTTCGGTAGGAGGCGAGTAGACAGGCTACTACAGGTCAGATCGAAAAATTATAAAAATAAGTCAGGCGAGAGAAAAAAGAGGAAACCAGCTTTAAATATCAAGAAAGCTGTGACTGCCGATTTTTATTAAATCTTTTTCCGCTGTAACAGACGGCGATGAGCCAAAATAAGCTCCATATTTGACGATATCAAGCGAGATGGCTCAATTGTAACACACTGGTCTCTCATTCGGGAGGGCCTGGGTTCTATTCCCGGTCCAGCTATCATGATTTAGGTTTTATACGGTTGTTCGAAATCACTCCAAAATGGTTCCTTACTACAAGTCATTGTAGATTGCTTCCCTGTTCCTGCTTCTCCGAGCGACTTGCTCCGTCTGTAATGACCTCGCTGTCGACGAGACGTTAAGCCCAGTACTCCCTTCCTCCATATATGATAACTAACTTANTCCGTCTGTAATGACCTCGCTGTCGACGAGACGTTAAGCCCAGTACTCCCTTCCTCCATATATGATAACTAACTTATTTAGTTGAATGCAAAAAGACTGTATTTTAAATATGATCTAGAATAGAAATAGTTACAACTGCTCCAAACCGGCGAATTTGACTGCATATCTGTTGAAACTGCTTCGGTTGAAACAGTAAAATTCTACTGACCATTTTAGTTGCCGATGTTCAAAGGTTAAACAGTGATTTATATATTGATACCNTCCGTCTGTAATGACCTCGCTGTCGACGAGACGTTAAGCCCAGTACTCCCTTCCTCCATATATGATAACTAACTTCTTTAGTTGAATGCAAAAAGACTGTATTTTAAATATGATCTAGAATAGAAATAGTTACAACTGCTCCAAACCGGCGAATTTGACTGCATATCTGTTGAAACTGCTTCGCTTGAAACAGTAAAATTCTACTGACCATTTTAGTTGCCGATGTTCAAAGGTTAAACAGTGATTTATATATTGATACCNTTGAAACAGTAAAATTCTACTGACCATTTTAGTTGCCGATGTTCAAAGGTTAAACAGTGATTTATATATTGATACCTGGTGAATTGTCCTGGTTTGGCAGCAAAACCTCAGTGCATTCCACTATTCTACTGGTTGAGATCACCGAATCAGACATAGCGTAGCACGGCTTTACGAAGAAAGGCTAAAGACATGACCCTATTACAGCCCGTGTAAAGGCTGTTCACATTAAACTGAGAACTTTTGAAAGCGGGGCCGTGGTGGCGCGGTGGTGCTCTGCCCTCGTAGCTCAGGGGCAGAGTGGCTGTCTTGTAGTCGGAGGGTCGGGAGTTTGAGCCTCGGTTCTTCCGCGGCTGATTTCCAGTTCGCATGTCGCACACGTGCGTGCTGTGAATTTGTCATCAGGTCTGTCTAACTTGAGTTCGTCAAACATCACCAACCCACACTGTCACAACGTCACACACGCTCTGTCCAACGGCAAGTTTATCGGTCAACATGTCAATAAAGTAAACTTTATGAAAAAGTGGTTAGCATGCTGGCCTCCCAAGCCGAACCGGATTCAATCCCCGGCCGGGTCACTCCCGGATTTTCATAAGTGGGAGTCGTACCGGACGATGCCGCTGGTCGTCGAGTTTTCACGGGGACCTCTCGTTTCCCCCGTCCTTGCATTCCAGCGCTGCTCCATTCTCACTTCAAGACCTCGTTGATAAGAGCCGTCCAAACCTCTGAACTCAACTTTTGAAAGCCCTGCTTAAGATCTGTTTCTACGCACGTTGTGTATCCTTCCGCCTTACGTAAAATAAACACTGGCATGGGCTTTACCACTTTATTCATGTGTCCGTCATGTGAAACTGTGAAATTATTAGAAAAGTAAATATTTTAAAATACGTAAGGTAGATTTCGAAAGTGCTCAGTCTTTATCGACTAGGATCTCGCAGACATTCGTCGGCTTGGGCTCGACGCCACATGACGCACGAACGTGATGGGCGGCCACCAACAACTCCTTCCTAGAACCCGCAATAAAAGTCGCAGCGGGCATCGCGACGCCCCCGTGGGCATTCCAACTCCACAAATTACTTTACACACAACACTGCCAGCTCAGTTTCACGTCCCTATCGACGCGGCCATCGCCAAGATAAGCGACACGCGCCGTGCTCGGAGCAAAACAACACACGTCCTCCGCCACCAGCTTATTAGCTTATTGGGAGGGGGGGGGTTTGGGGACGCTCTACATCAACCATTCGCCTCACGATATTACTCACGATGGGTGAGTCGATATAGTCCCCAGTTGCCAAGCACAACCGATGTGAGGTAAATTGTGCAACTTTCAAATTCACCCCTGAGAAAAATGCCTCTCTAAGACTACAGAAATGTAACACAGGTATAGTCTATTTGCGGTATTTTCACCCTTTTCAAATCAAACCTTTGAAAAATCATCCCGTGGACGACGTGTTATTGTTTTCTAAATATGTTGTTTATCACAAGCGTTTATAATAATTATGTTAATACAAAAGTATCTTATTTTCTGGTTAAGTTGGACTTTATATGTTATCTGCAAATTTTAATACTTTATTTTTAATTAATGTTAATAAAACAGAGAGGAAGTAAGTGTGTTGTCAATGCCTAGTAAGAAATAGTTCTAATGCAAAATATTACTAAACAGTGCGCGCATGAATGCGGTGCGTCGTCCCTTTGGTGTCTTACACTTGATAAAGCTTTGATTGCATGAAGCAGAGGAATAGCCTGAAATTAGAATTTAAGCAGGTTTACTGAAAAGTGGTAGTAACCATGAATGGACTATAGCCGACTGGCATACTTTACGCTCTATCTAATTTAACATATTGAATATTTTGATATTGTATTGATTTAAGCTTTACAAAAGAAAAAAAATTGTCTTCATATTATTTTACTTATTTACACTGATTTTCTCTGCCAAAGTAAAATATGAAATTTTAACTTCAAGTTATGTTACGTTCAATGGAATACAAATTTTAAAATAAATGTTTATATTACGTTGGTTTATTGTAACAACTGTATATCTACATACCAGATGCCATGGCTATGCGAAACGATCTTTAAAAACATTTTGTAATTTTTTTCTCTTTTAAGTTAAATCATATATAAATCCAAGTATTCAATGTATCGGCTGCTTGCGGTGGAGCTAGGCTACTGGGTTTACAAATAAACCTGAATAGAATAAACCTGATAAGAAAATCTAACACATCCGGACAGAATTTTCGGCTTCAAAACGTTTCTCCCGAATGAAAATGAAAGAAATATTGTAAGAATTTTCGCCATCGGGTATTTTTTTACCAACTCATTTTTTTTCTTTCAAACAACTCAAAGAATTCGAGCGGCTAAGAAGAATGAGTAACAAACATCAATATACGCGTGTTGCAGGAGAACAGAACAGAACAGAACTTGTATCGACCCACTCCCCAGCTCCCGCCATTACTTGGCTTGAGATGCTTTATTTAAAACATATAAGCCGTTGTTATATTTCACCACGTATCGGCAGAGGAAGCGACTGTGCCCGAAGTCGATCCGATGCTGAGGAGTTCCTCACAGTCACACTTCTGAAGCGTCAGGTACATTGCGCGCACACTGAGAAAAATAATAGGCCTATGGTTGTAGGAACTATCTAGACTCTTGGAATAGGGACAACCATCTGATAGGTTGTAGGTACCGTATACATATTGTTAATACAGATAGTAATGCCGACCGAACTGTTTGTTGTATTCCTGTCAGTGATTGTGTTTGCTACTGTGCATATGGCTGATACACCAGAGCACTGCATTCCTATACAAAAACATAATGTAATACCTCAAACAGAGCAACTTATACAATATATGGACAGTTCCCACAACCACTAGGATTGTAATGANAACATAATGTAATACCTCAAACAGAGCAACTTATACAATATATGGACAGTTCCCACAACCACTAGGATTGTAATGACCTAGCAGAATATTCTGTTTCTGCTGCCCTCAAGTCAAATTACAGGACTCTCTAGTATTAGCAATAGAACATTCTGTTAGGTTTTACTATTCTGAATTTGTTGTGTTGAATGTACTATCTGTTTTGTAACAGGAACGAAGTGCCCTGCTGTATAAACCATGTGTGTGTGTATAGCAGAAAATACAGTCGCAGACAGGAATACAGCTAACAGTTCTGTTGGTATTACTATATGTGTTAACGATATTAAGGTAGTTCCTACAACCAAACCATACTTGTTCCTCATTGCAGGATATATGAAAGTTTGGGCCACGTCACAAGGCCGCGGAAGGCGAAAGACGTTGGTCGAAGAGGCCAGGAGCTGTCTACAGTGGTATACAAGAGCTACAAGACGTGCGTCATCTTCCTGCTCACCAGTTCCGCACTGCTTATCGCTGCTCTTATTATACGGCAGTCTTAACTGTCGCCAAGCTTTCAGATTTCCTCCGCGGGGTGTACAACATGTCAGAGTCTTGTGGCGGCTTCAACCTTAACCGTCCCAGCAAGCTGAAACATTTTACGAAACTGTTCTAAAATTTTCATTTCCCCTTCCATCAAGGTCCCCTTCGTGGTGAGTCTCGACGAAAGCTGCGAGAGAAACGCTCATTGGACGGAAAGCAGTACAATTCAAAGTTCAATTTCTGTGACAGCGAATGGGGAAACGATGCAGGCAATTTCCATTGGCTGAGAGGCAGTTCCGAATAAAGATCTGACGAATTACAATGCAGGTGGGGGCCCACCCGTGGTGGGAGCTGAAGCATCAGTTGCGTATTTGCGTCTCGTCGCGATTCTACCCCAACGCCCAGTACAAATCTCTCCAGTGGATGTTTATCGAATAAAATAAAAAATACCCATCTAACATGTTATTTACAAATTATGAAATGCAATTAACATTTTTGTTTAAAGTTAATACATCGTTTATTTATATGAAACCACTGACATGGAAACAAACACTACGGTAAAGGAAAGGGTTATGGAAGTTGTTATTGCAATAATTATGGAATTGCTACATGGGCTTTGGTAGAACAGGAACACGAAAATTCGCCTGGGCACCACGCGTGTTAGAAGGACGTATGCCGGACAGACATAGGGAATAAGTGTTCGATTAACCTCGCTTCGTCTGCGGCAGCCGCACCGCGAGCCCGCACATGACGTTCGACTTTGACAGAGGGGAGGGGTGAGGAGGACACAAACGGGGTCTAGGACGCAGGTCCCGGCCGCGCACGCGACTTCCAGCGAACTGTTGTTGACCCGATGAATAACCGATGGATAAAGTAAGGCCTTACTCCCCTCCTCCCCCTACTCGTTTACCGCACGAACGGCGACCACGTGACAGCAATTGTCCCTGCCCTCGTACCACGTCGGTGGTGAGGGGGGGTTGGGAAGGGGGTCTCCCCTCGTCATCCCACGTGTTGAATTTCTGATGTGGCTGGACGTCGTGAAATTACGTGTGTGTTTCTCCTGAGCAGCCGTGCTATCTTCGATTGACGCGCTTCGGAGACGAATATTGGATCGACGGTAAACATTCCCCCTTCGGGTGGCTAAATTCTCTGCGGCCATGTCTGATGACAACAGTTTTCCTCTGGATACTACCTTCAAAAACTGACTACCTTGTTGACCCATTTAGTTCGTGAACTCAGCCACAGAGCACTGCTACCAAAGTAGTGCCGTTTGAAATGGCAAGCATAAGGAGGGGAATTAAAATTGTTTTCTTAAAATTGGAAAATGGCGTTTATATTTCTATGGTGTTGTCCCTNGCCGTGCTATCTTCGATTGACGCGCTTCGGAGACGAATATTGGATCGACGGTAAACATTCCCCCTTCGGGTGGCTGAATTCTGCGCGGCCATGTCTGATGACAACAGTCTTCCTCTGGATACTACCTTCAAAAACTGACGCCCTTGTTGACCCATTTAGTTCGTGAACTCAGCCACAGAGCACTGCTACCAAAGTAGTGCCGTTTGAAATGACAAGCATAAGGAGGGGAATTAAAATTGTTTTCTTAAAATTGGAAAATGGCGTTTATATTTCTATGGTGTTATCCCTNCAAGCATAAGGAGGGGAATTAAAATTGTTTTCTTAAAATTGGAAAATGGCGTTTATATTTCTATGGTGTTGTCCCTATAGCTGCACTGCTAGCAGCACTTCATGAACTTAATGCGCCACTAAGGGCGTCAACTCGCTAACATCGTTAGATAGGCGAGTGTCCAGACCTGTCTTCTACGGCCGTGGTCCCGTCGTTTCGGGAGATACTGCAGCCTCCATTTCCAGGATAAAGTAGCAGCTGAAGTACCTGCTACCTGCCCAAGAGTTACTGCAGCACTGCTGCATTATCCTGAAGATGGAGGCTGCAACGTCCCCCGAAATGCCGGGACAAAGTACGACAGTGGCGCGACTACAACTCAGAAGCCAAGGATATGTATAGTATATTCGCAGTTTCTTCACACGTTTTTAATCAAACCTTTGATACATCACACCAGGTATGATGTGTGTGGTTATTTCCTAAATATGACATGTATCGCAAGCGTTTCATACTTCAGTTGGCTAAAAATTATCTTATTTTTAATTAATTGAAATATTATTTATAAATTATAATATCTCACTTATACTAAACATGAATAAAAACAGCGAGAAAACAGGTGTGTTGGTAACGCCTAGTAAGAAATAGTTCTCATACAAAATTTTGAGTGCGCACGAATACGGTGCGCTGTCCCTTTGGTGCGATTTTCTAAACTTTTTTTTTTGTAAGAGGCGGAGGAATAACCTAGAAGTAGAACTTATGCAGGGCTTCAGAAAAGTATGAAATAACTGCAAATGGACTATAGACAACGGCCGCGAATGCCCCCGAACTTTTACGAACGGTCTACTTTCCACGAATCGGGTACCATCCGTGTCCTTGACAGGTTTCTGTGGAGAGACCCGCAGATGCCCGTCAACTCTACGTGTAGGTGGGGAAATGAAAGAACTCTGAGAAAACACAGTGGCCGTCAACAACGTCCNTAACAACGTCCCGTCGCATTTCCCGCATCTGTTAGTCGGGACTCGGGTCCACCGCAGATCAAACCTAGATCGTGGTAACTGACAGCTAACAAACGCAAGACATTGGTACGGTACGCGAAACCACTTCATAGTTTTCTGTTTACTAGTGTCCGATACAACTTCTTTATTGGCCCATGTTTAAATGAGAGGTCATCATGCGATTTATAAGCATGTCTGCAAGCGATTCGGTTGCGAATTTGTTATTGGTTCACCGAGCGAAGTGCGCAGTGACGAACCACTGAACTTTCCTTCGGGAGGATACTGGTTCGAATCCCGGTCCGGCAATTCTGATTTCAATTTTTCATTAATTCCTGAAATTATTCCAGGCCAGTGAAAAAATTGATATATTACAAAATGATAATAGCGCTGGCCAATGAAACTCTCACATAATAAAATGTGCTGTAGCAGATCAGCACAATACTATACGTGGTATGTTGCATTATACAAGCCCTCAAATTAGATACCAAGGAAGAAAGACCACAAAAGTCTAGAACAATTAAATTTGCTGGAATGGAGGAGGATGGAAAAAATAAAATGGGACAGAAACGGAAGAATAAAGAACTACAAGATAAAGTCGGGGACGAGAGGAACACGTTACAAGTTATATAAAGAAAAATGTGTCTCGATCTCTTTTTTTGAGGATAAACGGAAACAATTTAAGGGACAGAAGAAGGGATGCAAGGTAGAAGAATAATTTAAAACAGTTAATGATGTAAATTTGGGTGGAAATGTATGGCGAAAAAAAGCAGCTGAGAAAAGAGATGCACGGAAAACCACGAGGTCAGGACATACGTTTTAAGAACACATGGCTAAAACGACGATTCTCCGACACCAGTATTGCTCCTGCCATAATGGTGTACGAGGCCCAGGTTATGACTTGAGGTCACCTCTGGTACCATGACGTCACAGCGGTACGTCAGAGAAATCCCGAGTCCTCGCTCGGGAGACAGCACCCTGGCACAGTCTTTCAACAAGAAAACTCTCGTCCGCCCACACGCACATGCATGTATCTATGGAATACCTACTTGCCTCATGGCGAGTTCTTCCTATACGTGTCTTCTATAGAACATGTGCGGAATCAGCTCGGAGGTTTAATTCTGACCCTGTGCTGATTTACAGGACCTCGCGGGCCGGTTACAAAAGCTGTGATGTACCCAGGCCTGGTGAGGCGCTACAACCCACTGACACGATACTATAGTCCATTTACGGTTACTTCCAACTTTTCTGAAGCGCTGATAAATTATACTTCCAGGTTGAGCCTACGCCTCATGCAAACAAAGCCTCGCCGAGTCTAGAAAATTACACCAAAGGGACAATGCACCGCATTCGTGCGCACTCAGTGTAATAATATTTTGCATGAGAACTATTTATAACTAGACATTACCAACACACATATGTTCTCACTGTTTTAGTTCATTTAATGAGATAATAATGTTTAGTTAAAATATAAATAATATTTAAATTTAACCATAAAACACTGTACTTTTATGTGTTTATGTTAACATGCATATAAAACATTTGTTANAACCATAAAACACTGTACTTTTATGTGTTTATGTTAACATGCATATAAAACATTTGTTATACACAAAACATTTGGTAAACGACTAAACACGTCATACATGAGGTGATTTTTCAAAAGTTTGTTTTAAAAGCGTGAAGAAACCGCGAATATAAATGGAACAATATTTACGCACTGCCAACTTTGTCCGTCCGATGTGATACTGCAATTTTTGTTATGATATCACATAACACTTCATCAGGCTTCGTTTCAATAAATTTTCTATACTCCCCCTATGTGGTTAACTTTTCTATACGCAAGTGTATATTAAAAATACGCTAAATGTTGATTCCTCTAGGTAAATGCTCAGTTTAGCGTGAACAGCT
>NQII01000413.1:0-45554 GCA_002778355.1 Clitarchus hookeri
TGAACTGCTTTTCTGCCAACACGTCTAGCTAAAGCGGCATGGTTTGGAGGTTAGGTTAGAAAACTGATTTGTAAACAAATGTTTTGAGACGTTTTTATACTTCATCTAACCAGTTTGTAATGTATTTCGATTAAATTAGAATTGGTAAAAGTATTTTATTCATATAATAGTGTTTGTCATTTAAAAATTAACATATAAACAAACACTTTCATCTGGGACTTGCACAATNGTATTTTGATTAAATTAGAATTGGTAAAAGTATTTTATTCATATAATAGTGTTTGTCATTTAAAAATTAAAATATAAACAAACACTTTCATCTGGGACTTGCACAATTGTTTTCCTTTGGGGTAGGCCAATGCTGGGTGGGTACATGCGCAGAAGACGAATAAGCGGTCTACCTCGTCTTTAGTCTATGGGCGTCACAGGTCACGTGAAACAATCACATTACAGAATTGCGTCGGCACTGCACTGCACTGCACGCCATCAGCCCAACGTAGCATTAGCTTGGTAGTTTGTTATGAATCGTACTAGTGTCGAGCGTACTTCACGCAACCAGTGAACAATGCACTGCGCGCTCGGCGTTATCAGCATTAAACAGTCACAAACGAGATGAAAAAAAAAACACATCTTGCATATTATCTCGCTTACAAGGAAGACTCTCTGTATACCGCGCTACAGAGTAAGTAGGTATAATAGTCCATGGTTACCTCCGACTTTACTCAAGTCCTGCTGAAATTTTTCAGGCTATTCCTGACAACGCCCCGCATTTTCCCGCACTCATTGCAACTAGGCAATAACAACACGCCTATATTCTCTCTGTTTTTATTCATATGTATTATTAATCAAATGTTATAATTAATGGATATAATATAAGTAAAAATCCAATTTAACCAAAAGTAAAATACTTTTATGTTAACACAAATATAAAGCACTTGTAATATATTATTTAGTTAAGAAACAACCAAACACGTCATACACGAGGCGATTTTTCAAAATTTTGATCTAGAAAATGTAAATCTAGCGCAAATAGACTATATACAGAAGTGAGACAACCACGTACAGGCCTTACCGCGGACTGAAGCCTCACGCCAACAAAACAGCGTCACTGTCCAGCAGGAGGGCAGAACAGCGTTCGCCAATCAGAGCCTGGTAACTTACTCGCCAGCCAGTAGCCCAGCCAACAGGGAATATTTCGCACCACGCGGTAGCCAATTAAATACAAGGAGCATTCCCATGAGCCTCGTGCAGTCAAACAAAGGAACCGCCAAGCCATTTCACTTCTGTATGCTCACCTGTTTTATAACCGGGCAGTGAATTCTCTGCTGCAGTCCATTCACGGTTACTTCACACTTTTCTGAAGCCCTACGAAAGTTCTACTTTCAGACTATCCCTCCACCTCATGCAAACTAAGCTTAACTAGGTCTGGAAAATTACACCTAACGATAACGCACCGCGTTCGTGCGTACTCAGTTGTAATAATATTTAGCATGATAACTATTTCTTACTAGACGTTACTAACACACATGTTTTCTCACTGTTTTAAATTCATATCAATTATAAGTTAAATAATATAATTTATAGATAAACTATGAATAATATTTCAATTTAACAAAAAAAAAGTTACTTTTATGAAAACAAGTATAAAAGCTTGGAATACGTGGTATATTTAGGAAATAACTAAACACGTCATACATAGGATGATTTTTCAAAGGTTTGATTCAAAAAGTGTGAAGAAACCGTGAACAGACTATATGAACAGTGCTGACCATAGGTATAGTCCGTCCATGGTTACTTCATACTGTTCTGAAGCCCTGCAAAGGTTCTACTTTCACGATATTCCTCCGTCTCATTCAAAAAAACTTAACTAAGTATAGAAAAATATACCAAAGGGACAACCGCATTTTAACTCACTCAGTTTACTAATATGTACATATTTTGCGTGAAAATTTATATTTCTTACCAGGCGATACCAACATATATATTTNCACTCAGTTTACTAATATGTACATATTTTGCGTGAAAATTTATATTTCTTACCAGGCGATACCAACATATATATTTGCTCCTTGTTTCTATTCATATTATTAATAAATGAAATATTATAATTAAAAGATAAAAAATTAACAGATAATTAAATATGAACGTAAGTATAAAACGCTTGTGGTGCATCACCTATTTGGGAAATAACCAAACACGTTGTACATGGGTTGATTTTTCAAAGATTTTATTAAAAAGTGTGAAGAAACCGCGAATACACTATATCTTTCACGTTTAGTCGTGAATGCGTGGAGTGAACAGGTCTACCACGAACAAACAACATTCAAGTTAGCGGTACGTGTACCCCTGGCTCTGCACGGATTCGTCCCAAGAGGTATGCAAAATTATGAAATTACGATGTACTTCCAAAGTATGGCAAGAATGAAGATTCACATGATTGATTTATTTGATAGTTTTTAAGTGCCCCTGAACAGCACAAGGCCATAGTAAAAGAACACTATTTATTTGGAAAACGGGAAAGAATCTACCATGGCCTGTATTAAAGAACCAACCCAGCAGTCACCTGAAGTGATTTCGAAAAACCCCGGAAAATCGAAATCAAGGCGGACGGACCGGGAATCGAACCCCGGTCCTCCCGAATACGAGTCGAATGGTTTACCACTGCCACAGAGTAAATAAATACGCAGAGACGAAATGTAGTGGCGGTTCCTTTGATGTGGGCGTACCCATTCTCTGATTGGTTGTGCGAGGTTCTGGGAACGGGCCCTTGTATCTGATTGGCTACCACATACTACGCAAGTTTCCCTATTGGCTGGGCTTCTGGCGGGCGATGATTGATGAACGGCGTTCCGACATGTTGCTGGCTAGTGACGCCATTTTAGTGGCGTGTGTGGGTTGAGTTCGCGGAATATGCGGCTATTTCACCTCTGTTTTACTATTTACTTTGTGCTACTGCACTACCTTGTTTGTCGAAAGAAAAAGAAATCGGAAACTACTGTCGCTTCTGTTATCCTCCTTGCGTGCTTTATTTATCATTTATTATATTCAAGAATCTGCAAAATTAGTGTTATCGTTTGACGTCAGGCTAGGAGAATAAACGCTAAATGGCTGGATTACTTTTATTATTGGTAGGGGTCACCTGTTTTTTGCGAAAATATTCACGCTAAGGTTAGACTCCAATGTCCTATGGTATACGTGCAGATTTCCTTTGGTTATTGGTCAAGCGTCTTTGCCAGCAGACAGTTCGTTACCTGACTGGGCCAATCAGAATTAGGTAACTCATACACCGAGTGTCCGTGATTCGCGGACAGACCCCTGAAATGCGTGACATATAGAATCATCCAATCACGAAAGTAGATCTTAGCTCTAGTGGTTTGGAGTACAAGTAGTCCTGAAATCTTTTCGCGAGAAACAGGTGGCCTTAACTATTGGGTAACCATCTGGCATGCGCGGGAGGATACGAAGCCAAAAGAAGCATTTTAATTAAAATAGCAGTCTTAGGCAACACTTTCAGAGAGAAGACTGTCCTCTCGCTGTGTTTGCAGCCAATGAGCAAATGACGCCTGTTTGAATATGCAGTGGTTTGTGAAGTCTAACTTGATACCGCGAAATAAGGCGAACTTCGCAACTCTGTAAGGCTTCCAACTGGTTTTTTTTTTTTTTTTTTTTTTTTAGAATAAAGAAAATATTTCTGGGTACAAAGTAGGGATCCTAGACGTCCAAATTTTTCCAGGACTGTCCCAACATTTTTTTGGGGGTTGTTCCAGTGTTCCGAAGAATTTTATCGATGGCAGGAAATTTCTCTATATTCAAACATTTCAAATTAAAATATTAAATTATATACCTAGTTTTCCATGCTCCTTAGTAAAATGTGAATAATTTTAACTCCTTGCCGCTGTCGCAAGATGGAACCAAGAAGCAGTTGATTTACACAGTCAAATAAAATTATTATGTTATTTTTTTCGTATTGATTATTTTATTGGTACTAAGGCGACAGAACGGCTCCGTTTCAGCTGGCATGCATCAAACACGAACGCATAACGCATGGTAAGTAAAATTACGGAGTTTACTTCTTTGGCCGGTTGGTGGTGGATGACGGAAAACAAATGATGCAGCAGCAAAAATGAAGTTTGGTGGTTAATAATTTTTATATAATGTTAACATGTTATATCAGCTAAAGCTTTTTTTTTTTGTAAGTGCAAGTGGTCTTTTTTTTGTTTCATATAATTTGTTTATTTAAAGTGTATTTATTTAGATGTCCCATTTAACTATAGTAAAATTCTAGTAGTATGAAGGTCAAATAAATAAATATGTCGAGTACACTAACAAAAAAACTTGAATTTTGCTGCTGTATGACGCGAGCCTGTCACTTCTGTACGGACGGCGTAAGTTTCGCAGCAGCAGACCATAGTTCGCAGGTGTCCTCTGTGGCCCTGCTCGCTCTTGTGGCATGGGGAATATCGCATGAGGAATATCGGGTAGATTTTTCAAGCAAGTTGCGCAGTAGTGTTCCCATATTGGACTGCTTTCCTGCCAATAGCACTATCTATAACAACGTTGGTGAGATATGAGACTATAAAACTGTTTGTGTAAATAAATGCTTTGAAATNCCAATAGCACTATCTATAACAACGTTGGTGAGATATGAGACTATAAAACTGTTTGTGTAAATAAATGCTTTGAAAGGCTCGTACACTTCCTCAAAGTTAGTTTTATTAATGTAAACAGAATATATTCAAATTGGTCAAAATATTTTATTCGCGTAAGAGTATGGGTCTGTTGAAAACTCAATTTGTAAAATACACACGTTCATTACTGTTGACGATTTGACTTTGACAATTGAACTGGTGATGGACGAGTCAGTGTTGGTGACGTGCGCAGAAGACTAAAATCAGTCTAGCTCATCTTAAGTCGATGGACCATAGACTAAAGATGAGGTAGACTGATTCTTCACCTTATGTACATGTACCCAACAGTGACCTACCCCAAACCAGCACAACTGTCAAATTCACATGTTCAACAGTTATGAACGTGTTTGNCATGTACCCAACAGTGACCTACCCCAAACCAGCACAACTGTCAAATTCACATGTTCAACAGTTATGAACGTGTTTGTTTATATCTTAATTTTCAAAATACAAGCCCTTTTATGTGAACAAAATACTTTCACCAATTTTAATTTAACCAGACTGCGTTACAAATTGGTTAGAGAAAGTATACAAACATCTCAAAGCACTTATTTACTAAGCAGTGTTCTAACCTCAAATGCTATCCACGTCGTCTTAGATAGTCGTGTCGGCAATAAAGCAGTTCAATGTTCGGACATGGAGACTGGTTCTGCGCAGCCAACGTGATCGCTCTACTCCACATTCACTCTACGCTCTCGACAGACGGGTAAAAGTATAACAAACACAGCAGGAGTCAGAACTTTGAGGACCAAATAAAATACGATAATCAAATCACGTAATAAAGAAAGTTGTGATGATGAGTTTTTTTCACGGTTAGGGATCAAGATGTTGCCACTTTTGAGCCTTTCCGTGCGTACGTGTGTACACAATATGTAGTTCTTTGGCTGGTAAGGAGTTGTTTTTGGTTAGAGATTAATTCTGTGTTTGTAACTATACATATCTTAACTGTCACTACTACGGTAACATCCAGGGGCATATTGAAAGGGAGGATTGCGGGCCTGAAGTCTGAGAAAGGCCTCCCCATCCCCCTAAATATCTGCACGTGACCTGAAGTTTTCGGAAAATGTGTGGGTTGTGTATGTTTTTTTAAATTTTTTAGTTTATTTATTTATAATTATAACCACGATGTTTTTATTGTCCTTGCTGCAAACACTTGTTGCTAGTTCATGTTTCCCTTCCTTTCAGTATCTTCTTGCTCGGGCGTTTGTAATGGCGGCAGCGATGTGTGAAATCAGTTTGGCGTTTTTACGTCATATTTAAAGTGCAGCGTTAAAAATTGGCTGCCAATGAAGTTAGTTTCTTTTCATGGACATTAAGAGTGACAATTGGCGTAGCAGAAACGTAATTTGTTCCTTAATTACTGTTAGTCACTTGACGGGCGCAGAAAGGAGAAACTAAGCAGAGGTCTGCAAAAGTACTCATTGAGTGAGGTGAATGGTAAGGGGGGAGGTGAGGGAAGTTTTCCCCGTACGGGGAGTGAGTGAGTGGGGAGATGTAGGCGGCTCTTAACATCGCGGTCTTGAGAGCCGATGAAAGTTATGCGAGGTGCGTATGGACCAGCAGCTTCGTCCGACACGATTCCCAAATGACCCTGCCGGGAATCGAACCCTTTCATATCCAGTGTAGACAATTGTCTTAACTGCTGCACACGAAGGTTATCTTTGACCGCGGGGGTACTCAGCGGCGTGTAGTGAACTGTTGCAAGGTAAGCTGTGTTTTGCTTTGTGCTATACCAAATCGTTTGCCAGTTTACACATCGGCCACTTAAACGCAGTAGTGCAGTTGACGTCACAGCACGTGCATAATGGGTGCCTCGTCACTCTCTCGTGAGTGGCCGCAATACAATTAGTTTCTCCCAGCTCCACTCTGATTACTTTTTCCTGCTGCGTACGCCGAGTATGTAAAGCACTGAGCAAGCACCAGATTACCTTGCAACACTTCACCAAAGGCCACTGGTGGTACTGTACTCTGAGAGGCAGTGCCCAATCATCTTCTCTGGAGGTAACAAATTCGTAAACCGTGGTACTGCTCTGCGTTATGACTGGTTCATATCACTGATCACGGAACACAAAGCCTACAGCTTATTGATTGTGATGACGAAACAAGTTCTTTGCCAGCTTAAGTACAGTAGGCACCAAAAATGACTTATTTGTAACACCAGAAATTATAAATTAATGCGGGAATGGAAGGGTTTAAAAAACCGTAAGAATTATTTTTTAATTTTATCTTGTCCTGAAAAAATGAGTGGATTTTCCAGATACACATTCAACAGTAGTAAGGGACACCTGATTTTTGAGAAAAGCGTTCACGACTAGTCGTACTCCAAAACACGTTAGTTCAGAACAAATATCGTGGTTGGATGATTTTAACTGGCACGCGTCTTAAGTGTGTCTGCCAGCCAATTACGGACGTTCATTGTCAGGTTAACGTTATTCTGATTGGCCCAAGTTGAGTACTAAATGTCTTCTCACGCAGACACGCGCCCAATAGCAGAAGGAAATTTGCAAGTGTGCACGTAGTAGTTGAAGTCTAGTCTGGGCATATAACAGGCGGCCCTAGTCGTGAGGGACACCTGATATTCGCGAGAATAGTTCCATGTAGGCCAGAATTAAACTGTTCAACATTGCACATGCGCACCTGCAGATTTACTGTGGTTAGTGCCTGCGTGTCTTCGTGAGACGACATTGCGGCGTTCGAGTGGTCCAGTCAGAATTAGGTTACTCCAGTACTAAACGTCTGTGACTCGCGGGCAGGCACCCAAGACGCTCAACAGTTAAAAACCATCGAATCGCGGAAGTAAAGTCAAGCTGAAGTGTTTTTTTTTTTTTTTAATAAATGCAAACTAGGTAGGAACTCCTTTCGCGCCGGTTTACCCTTCCATGGATTTAGTCGTAGTTTAATTGGAGGGGAGGGCCTTCCACAAATGCTGGCTTGGCACTCCAAAACCTCCCTTAGGTGATTGATGCATGTTCCTCCTACACCCTATTTTTGTTTGTAGAGTGTGTAGGCCTAGGGCCTGACACGCACCTAGAACCGACTTCTCTCTCTCTCCCTCCCCCCCTTCNGAAGTGTTTTTTTTTTTTTTAATAAATGCAAACTAGGTAGGAACTCCTTTCGCGCAGGTTTACCCTTCCATGGATTTAGTCGTAGTTTAATTGGAGGGGAGGGCCTTCCACAAATGCTGGCTTAGCACTCCAAAACCTCCCTTAGGTGATTGATGCATGTTCCTCCTACACCCTATTTTTTTTTTGTAGAGTGTGTAGGCCTAGGGCCTGACACGCACCTAGAACCGACTTCTATCTCTCTCCCTCCCCCCTTTCTAGATAAAGAAGTTAGCCTATTAAAATAGACCACAAAAAAAATCGCTAAAATATGTTGTCCCGCGTTTACGACGTACATTTTTTGCTTCCAATGAAAATATACGTGCAACAGGAGTAAAAATTAATGGATCACGTAAACAGCTTAACCAAGCAAGATTAATATTCAACAGGAATGGGTTAATCTTTGGCTCATGTCAAGAAATGCATCATGATGCAGGTAGCAGATTTGTACCAATTATAGTAGAAAATGTACATTATCAGTGCGTTTTATTAAATGAACAATAAAACCGTTCGCACACACTAAATACAGAACATCTCCGTTTTTTCAAACNCAATAAAACCGTTCGCACACACTAAATACAGAACATATCCGTTTTTTCAAACAACTTCGGATTTCGGGAACGAACATTGCCGATGATACACGAAGCATTATAGATAGCGTTATTCGCCGCTGGAAAAATAAAAATATCGCTCCCGCGGTATTTAGGATATTCACGCCACTTGAACTTACTATCTTAAAAATCGAAAAGTTGCACGAGCCACTTGCAACAGCTATAGCGACACTTGAAACACTCGAACATTACCAGAAACTGAAAAAGGTTCATACTTCTTTGTATATTAGTACCATGTTAACAGCACCTTGCTGTATTGTTANCAACTTCGGATTTCGGGAACGAACATTGCCGATGATACACGAAGCATTATAGATAGCGTTATTCGCCGCTGGAAATATAAAAATATCGCTCCCGCGGTATTTAGGATATTCACGCCACTTGAACTTACTATCTTAAAAATCGAAAAGTTGCACGAGCCACTTGCAACAGCTATAGCGACACTTGAAACACTCGAGCATTACCAGAAACTGAAAAAGGTTCATACTTCTTTGTATATTAGTACCATGTTAACAGCACCTTGCTGTATTGTTANCATTACCAGAAACTGAAAAAGGTTCATACTTCTTTGTATATTAGTACCATGTTAACAGCACCTTGCTGTATTGTTATTTGGTAGCAGAGTGGCAAGAGTTGTAGTGTGCGATCTTTTGACTCCAGTTAGAGTACTCCTTGAAAACAGATTTTTTTGAATTTTCCATACACTGGTAAACACCCACATAGCAAAAATTAAACTTTTATTCCTAATTTTCTTTTAAAGCCGGAAATACACAAACACCGAGAAGCAATGATGGCTAATCAACATTGTATAACGTCACAAACAATTTATTTTAGACGAAAGTTAATCTACATTCAGGTTTTTTAACTTTAATAATATTTATTGTAAAATTTTTGTACGGATTATGAAGCAGCTTTTTGTAGTTCTCTAATACTGATAATCAGGCGGTTTTAAATGTTCACACATAACCAATGTACGTTCCATTCCNTGTACGTTTTATCTTTTTACTATTACGTGTTGCTATATTTTGTATTAAATATTAACTGATTTTGTAATATTAATTTTACCCACGTCAGGTGCACATGCATTCTTTGACAAAATAATTGACAGTAAAGGATGGAGAAATACAATTTTCAGTATTGCAGTGTCAGTTTATTTCTATTATAATAATATCAATAACAATAATAATACAATTTTTGATCATTTAACTCCCTCTCCCCTTTCCAAAGAAAAATTATGATGCAATTTGCGTCGTAAGCCCCCCTTGTGAGCACCCCTGCATACAGGACACAAGCGCGTGCGCAATAAATGCTGCCTCGTCGTTCCGCAGTTGTGAACCTATGAAACGTCACTGAATAAATCCACAGGCTATGGCTGTCTTCAGTGGTGACATGTTCAATGGTTCGGTTTCATTTCCTATGCTTCGCATTTCAAAAGCTCTAATACTTTTTTTTTTTGCGTTCCACGTTTAATGACATCCAGGAAGGCGGCTCGAAGAATGATTAAAACACGAGTTAAACCTAACAGCCATGAACGGAACCAGTTTACTGTGCCATGGTCTGGTTAGCAGTTTCAACTCTCGCTCGAGGTAACACGAATGCACGATTACAGTTCGCCAAGGACTTCTGCAGACGGTCAATGGGCTGAAGTAGTTTCATACCTTGCATCCACTGAGGAAAACAACTTTTTTTTTGAAGTGGAATGGCTTTTACTGGTTTCATAAACATTGCTATTGTTCATTCACGGTTAAACACACTGAATAGTGTTTTTTTTCAGCAATGCGTATCCTTTGGAAACGTGTAAAATTTAACATTGCCATTGACCTTGATGACTAATATATAAAGATACGCCGTGATATTGTTATTATATAAATATATTGTAACTACGTCAATATTTACTCAAGTGTGTATACGCCAAACGTATTTTGATCACTGTCTGAAGATGCGGCATACTGATCTCATCTTCTGGGAATGTCCCCGACATTCACTTGCCCATCTCCATGAGAACTACCAAACCGCGTGGTTGGACAACCACTTGAAATTTCGTTTACATTTAGTTTTTAAACATATCTGCGCTAATGCATTTTACATAACTTCACTACTTTTATAGGTTACAATAAAACTCAGGGGAATTGTAGACTAACATTTTTTAACACGTATTTACATAAAAGACCGTAAACCCAATAACGAAGCATGTTGGTTTGTTAACGTTATTGACAAAAACAGTCTAGTTTTAATACCAAGAAACTAGCGTGACCCTGATTTCTTCTGTAGTTGCTTTAGAGAGAAATGATTGTATTTAACGTGTATGAAAGAAAACAAATATTCCATTGGCTACTTTTTCAAACCTTGCACTCGTCAGTAAGATTCGAATATAGACCTGCGTGCTACGCTACAATGTTCTGCAGAGGCTCCAGCAGAAGATTATTTGAGACGTGCTATTCGAGCCTGCATGCAAGCAGGTATAGAAGCTTCTGTGGAATAGCATGTCATACGGTACTTGCTTCCACGCGAGTAAAGTCGAGTGCATTGGTTTTGATTTTACTTCTGCAACTATATTTATAACACGGGTTTCACTCGCAACTTTTTCAGTAACCGTTACTGCACAGAGCTTAATTGTTTATNGAGAGAAATGATTGTATTTAACGTGTATGAAAGAAAACAAATATTCCATTGGCTACTTTTTCAAACCTTGCACTCGTCAGTAAGATTCGAAAATAGACCTGCGTGCTACGCTACAATGTTCTGCAGAGGCTCCAGCAGAAGATTATTTGAGACCTGCTATTCAAGCCTGCATGCAAGCAGGTATAGAAGCTTCTGTGGAATAGCATGTCATACGGTACTTGCTTCCACGCGAGTAAAGTCGAGTGCATTGGTTTTGATTTTACTTCTGCAACTATTTATAACACGGGTTTCACTCGCAACTTTTTCAGTAACCGTTACTGCACAGAGCTTAATTGTTTATTTTTATTACTGGAACTTTATTTGTTGAAGTAACAGGAATGTTTACTATAATTTCCACATGATGCTGCTATAGCATTAGTAAATATTAACGCGGCATTGTGTTTACTATAAAACTTGTTTAATGGTTTTATCGCTGTTTCTCAAAACAATCCTTGTAGGATACCTTCCACCAAAAATGAATTGCACGTGGCCAATTACGAAAACGTCCATGAAAACGGCCAGCAGTAGGCTAAATCTTCCATAGAATAACCCATACTAGCGGTCATGCAAGCTTGCATGGAATCTTCCATGGAAACTTCAATCTTGACACACGGGCTTGAGGGACTAATTTTTTTAGTTCGCTGCCAACTTAACTGATAGTCTGTCAACAAAGTTTGTGCATCAAAACATATGCAGTAATGGGAAGAATTTTTTTTTTGAAAGGTTGGTGCCGTAGTGTTGAATAAATCGTGAACCACGTACAGGATGAGGCGCCATGGCGGAAACGGAAAACAACAAGCTATCTTTATGAACCTTTTCCATTCCGCGCGAATGGCCATAGTTTACTGCTCAGGCTCAGTCATAGACTTCGTCTTCTGAGGAGGTTTCCAATATTGGTTAACGATTTTACACAGTCAAAATCGTGCCATTAAACAGTCAAGTGATGTTTGTTTTGCATTTAGTTTTCCAGCACGTCCGTACTTTACTCAAAATTTCAAGTCATGTGGTTTAAATCGGTCTATTGACAACATAACTGCTGTTTAAATAGTGTTGAGATTCATTAAGTGCTTTCCATGCAGCATGCACGAACCCTCATACGCTAGTGCTCGATTTTTCTCTTACGGTTGCATCCAGAGGAACCAGTAATCATTGGCTGCGAAGATGCATCACAAACAGGTCGCAACATTATTTCGGAATTTAACATCGCGCTTGTGTTACAGCAAATCGCTAACCGAATATAGCATAATTCTAATTTTAGCTACACCGCGACCAGTGAAACACTTGAAACCACCGCTATTTACTTCTTGTAATCTAATGTCACAATGTCAGTAGTTCAACCAGTTGTAAAAAAAATGAAATTGTCAATCGGTGCCGTAAAAACGGTTAGGAGCATAAACTACAGCAGCAATTATTACTGGCACTTTGATAAAAATCCGTGACCTGCTACACTCTTATAAACACACCGAGACATGGAAGAACTTTAGTAATCTGCTGGCAACCCTACTTGGAGATCGCCAATCACGTTTACTTTGAATTAAATGTGACTGTGGGGAACTATAGTTTGTTTTCCAGAGTTTTTAAGTTTTCTGTGAGCCACCAAAAGTAGTTATGGCCATGAAAATGTTAAATTTACGCGTGGTTTAAGGACCATTGGGTTAAAACCACGATGATACCAATTTTCTTCTGCAGCAGTATCCCCAGCACCGTCTCGCGATCGGTTGCCATCAAAAATCGCGTGATCAGTCAGTGACATGACGTTTTTTTTATAACGTAACTTGATTACGTCCGTGTTGCAGAAAACTCGGTACCAGCATTTCAAAGCGTACGTAAAAGTGCGCTAACCTTTGTTCAAGTGTCGTGGTTTTGACAATTCTAATAGCACGAACAGCCAGCGTGCGAAGGAGCTACTTATAGTTGGTGGTGCCCCTAGCGGAGACGGCGATAGAAACGGAGTGGGAGAGAACGAGAACAGACATACGAGGTATGTTAAAAAAAGGGTAGGCAATTGCTCGAGAGAAACAAATGTTCACTAGCTCCCTTTGTCTAAATATAGATAGGTTACTTTTTAAGCCACAGTTTTCGCACTATAATAACTTAATATGGCTTATAACATAACACTAGATAAACAATTTACATTTAATTTTCAGTAAAGGAATTGCATTTTTTTAAGTGAAAGTCAGACATGGGAATATTTCCTGGGAGTCCATGCTTTCCGTCGATCGTGTCACGCCTTACTGCTACAATCCAAGCCTTTCTTCTTAAACTATGGTGTTTATTATTGTAAAATGTGAACAGTCTAATAACTAAAGGACTGTTTCCTTACGTAGCACTGCAGCCCACAACACAACAATTCTGATTGCTCTTTTAACCTACCTTGAAAATAAGATCAGCGTCGGAGGTCCTGGGTAGGGATGGGACATAAGTGTGTCTCAGGGCTGAGCCACACACGCCTAGGCACGCAGGGAAGATTCTAACTACAGAGGCACATGCTCGCGGCTTTACCGAGATTGGGCAAACATGGCCGCGATTGGAGAGATGGTTACCTCCCATGCTGACCTCAACTGAACCACAAAGGGAGGAGGGAAACTGGCATAGACACCGTAAAAACCCATCGACAGAAAAAAATTGTGAAACTGCATGCAATTTATGAAGTAGAAAAGAGATCTACTAGAACAGTGTATGGGAAAGGATAATCTTTATTGAAACGGTGTTTGAAACATTAGAAGAGAAAGATTGATCGGAAAGTTTGGCTTTATTTTGTTGATCACGCTGGATTTATTATTGTAACCAGGTTGGTAGGAGGTATCACCTCCCTGGTGGAGAGAAAAATGCGCAATTGGACATCGTATCCTCCCGTACCCCCAGTCGACTGAGTCGATACCTGGAACAGAGATTGCTCTTTTGTAATTCGTTGTTCGTGTTTAACAAACCACTGAAAAGTTGTATGTACAGGCTGTTCACGATAAAATGAGCACTTTCGAAAGCCGTGCTTAAGATATACTTGTACGCACACTGTGTATTCTTCCGCCGTGTGTAAAATCTACATTGTCATAGGCCTAATCACTTTATTCATGCGTTGGTAATGTAAAACTGAGATATTATCAGAAAAGTAAATATTTTTACCAATTTTCTCATTTTTATACTTAAATGTAAAAAAAAAAAAAAAAAAAGCATTTTATTATTTATAAATGTTTATTTAACACTACTAATTCAACTTTAAGACATTGAACTGCTTTCCCCCCGTCGTTAGCGCACGCCGGTCAGTGTGCCCATTACAATAAATGCAAGTGATATTTTTCAAAGGTTGGTTTCGAAAGTTCTCAATTAAACATGAACAGTCTATAGTATAGGCTGTTCGCGGTAAAGTTAGCACTTTTGAGGCCCTAGTTACTTTTTCCTTTAAGCCAATTTGTATCCTTTAACCATCTTTTCAAATAAATATTGCCATGTAAGTAATAAACACAATGTGTATATTCCATTGCACTAGGAAGTTAACGGCTAAGACTAAAATAAAACATATTTATTTTCTATTATTCCAAATGAGAGGGCTTTCAAAAGTGCTCACTTTACTGTGAATAGTATATATCAAACATCAAACTTCCTGCACACATACCACTTAAAGCTTACCAAGACGGCTGCAAGTCGCAAGAGCGCAGAACGTTTCATTCAACGCCCCCTAAACACAATTTGGTTTCTGCGCAACTGGCTTCGATCATCGTAATTTTGCTTGAAGGAAAAAAACTGATACGGCCGATTCACATTGAAGTTAATATGGAGTTCGTTTCGTTAACTTTGCGATGTCGTTATTTTAATGTATAGATCGCGCAGCGGTGTATTCACATTGCATTGAGGGTTACACAAAGGTAAATTTTCCACCCCAGAAGTTGCTTCAAAAGTAACGTTGGGGATGGCCAATCAGATTCAAAGGACAACTCTTTCTTTCGATTTCTGTATTTCATTTTTATTGCCACAAACTTAGGATTGTTTGTTCTGTAGTACGCCATGATCGCAGCAGACTTTGAAGTTAACAATTCCGTTTGCGTGCATTTGACTGATAGTCGGGCTACAAGCTTGTTTACCTGGCCGCGTGGCGGCAGCACTAGGCGCGTCGCTCGCGGAGAGTGAGGGGAATGTTCTCGGCCGGAGGTTGGCGCACCTGGGCAGCCGGCCGGCCACTCCGCGTCAAGTTGTTTCGGCCGCCGACAGCGGCATTGTTGCGGCCGCAGCACTGCTACTCGGACAGCGCATCGGCGACGTGGAATAGAGTCGAGGTTTGACGCGAGAGGACAGGCCTTGAGCACGCGCGGCCCAGCGAGCGCTGCCGGAGAAGGATGAAATGGGACGGCGCGGATGCGGACCGCAACAGCAACAGCTCGGACACGCCGCCGGATATGCGGCACTGCGTGCAGGTGGGTACCACTGCGGTCCGTCCTTACTTCATGTCTGTGGCTTGTGTAGACGTTCAGTTGAACACTTTTGAAATAAACCTTTGACATTAAACACTTACAATAATTGCATGATTGTCTCTCAAAACCTCGATTTTAAGAGCCGCCAGAATTTCTTAACTCGCTCAATAATTGTATGCACTTTACCAGTCACTGACGTAGCCAGAAATGTCTGGATTGGTGCTTGTTTGTTTAGCGAGGGATGGTAGCGGGGTGGCTTACATTGCTGTAATTAAGGAAGGGAGGTTACACCGGTGTTGTAAGTGATGCTGACACGTGTTAATTATATAGAACAAATGGTGGAGAAAAGTAATAAACTGCATCATAGATTACAACAATTACATATTTTATCACAATTAAATTATAATTAAATACATTTGTATTAATTGTTGACAACCTTAGGGGCAAAAGGAGAGGGGGGTTTACAAGCCCCAACCATCCCCCTCCCAGCTACCCGTCGCGGCTGGTGGACTGCTTGCAAGGTGTTGCTCGTGATTGCAGGCTACTGTACAGGGAAGTTGAACTCAGTCGAGACCTCTCACAAACCGTATGCAAGGCACTCATTTCTGGAGACCTGAAAAATTAGCGTATCCTTTTCGGTACAAAGGACGATTAAAAAACGCTATTGTTTAAGTTACTTTTGCTCTTTTTGACACCTCTCAGGAATCTCTGAAGCAGCAAAAAGCATGTCCAATTATCGCCTCACACTGTGGCAGTATGAAACTAACGAGCAGTTGATATCTTCTTGATTGTACAAGAGACTGAAATTTTGCCAACAGGTCATTGAACTGGAGATTTTTCAGGTCTCTACACAGTGTCCTTGATAGGCGCATGGATAACAGTAATTAGGTCCATAAAAGTGTGATTTTTACTGTTCAAGGTAAAGTGAGCACTTTTGAAAGTACCTACTCCTAAGTTTCTACTTTCAACCCTTTGGTTGTGTATCTTTCCGCTTACCTATAAAAATTAACATTTCCATGTGACTTTCAGCTGGTGTTTACATCAGTTGGCTCATATTTCCACTGCGTACTCATTAAATAAACAACAAAAGTAAGAAGTTACTGATATAAATAATGATCCTCCTTTCCTCTATATAAGTGAAAATAATTTTAATGAAGTTCTGAAAAGCTTTTATGGTAGGTAGTCCTTGGCGTCTCGCTGACAGCAATTTCATTAGAGATGGAACCAGAAACATATGCAACAGTAGTGAGTCAATTACAAATACATACATCTTGCCCGGGACTCGAACTCAGAAAATCTCGTACCATAAGCTAGCGTGCAATCAACTGCATTATGGAGGTAAGATTCGGTGCATCAACTTCGGATGGTTTAAATGAAAGGGTTCACTAACCTTAAATATTTACAGGATCATTTAAGTACCCAAGCCACTTAAAATACGTAAGTTTACATAGCCTACCGTAGCGCTACTTGTGCGAAGAATATGATGGAAATCAGTTGCCATTAAATGTATGAAGTATGATTCCCAAGGTAAGACATAAAAACTTAATTTTCTTATTTACGTAAAATTACGTAAAAAAGGGGGTTCTATGTACTATGCTTCTAATAGATACTGTCAGCATACAAAATCTGTTTTAATTTGGTTGAATTGCTTAATAGATAAATTATAAAATTATCTAAATAATTTTTTTCGTCACCATTTTTTTAAATCAGTGTCTAACCCCACTTAAATCATGTTAGTTTACATGGCCTTCTTTAGGCACTACTAGAGAGCGAAATTTGGTGGAAGTTAGTTGAATGGCTCTGAAAATATGGCGAAATGTTTCATTTTCTCACCTGGCATTATTTTACAAAAAGNGGTGGAAGTTAGTTGAATGGCTCTGAAAATATGGCGAAATGTTTCATTTTCTCACCTGGCATTATTTTACAAAAAGATTGGAAAAGACGATTCCTGAACGCATCATTGTTTCCTGGATGCCACACCTAAATCATGTAAGTTTATATGCCTTACTTTAGCACTACATGCATGTGAAATTTGATGGGAATTGTCTGATTGGTCCTCGAGATATCGCATGAAACCTTCATTTTTTATGTAACGATCGTCATAAATGGAGGACGAAAATATTATGTATTAGCACATTCGATGACTCTGATAGATACTGCCAGTATACAAAGTAAAGGTATAATCCGTTACACAGTTTCGTAGATATAACGTACTAAGCTAAAAGGTTTACATAGTCTCCATTTTGAAAATAACTGCCTGGTACACTTAAAACATATGGTCTACCATAGTACAACTTCTTCGCCAAATTTGGCAATAAAATGTCCAATGTTTCCCTATATATGATATAAAAACTATTTTTTTTTCATGTGGAGTTATCTTAGAAAATGGCGGAGAAATTAGGCTCTGTACAGACGCATTTGATTGATGTAATGGATACTGCCAGCACACAAAGTTAAGTTAACGTTTATTTCGCAGTTATAGCATACTAAACTAAAATAACATGACCGCCATTTTGAAAATAAATGTCTGACCCACTCAAAACATAACAGTTTATATGGCATGCCGTAGTGATACTTGTTTGCCAAATTTGGTATAAATCTGTTTTTTTTTTTACAAAGATATAAAATAATGTTATTTTTTATGTGATGCTATCTTACAGAAAGGCGGACAAGAGTCATGTTGACGCATTTGATAGCTTTCATATATACTGCCAGCATACAAAGTTAAGTTGGAATTGAGTACATGGTTTCGACGATATAGCATACTAAGCTAAATTCCCAACTCTACATTTAAAAGGGATTGGGGCGGGGGGAGTATTACTGCTGTCGTAGCAACAATATTTGGTATTCGTGAATGTTCGTTATGTATGTGCCGAAAACGAAATGCACCGCTGGAAAATGCTGCGTTAAGAAATAAAGTGGTCAACGTGGCTGTGAATATTCCTCTCTGCATTCGACCCCTGGTAGGCCTATTGATATTTGAAATGGTAGTACTTAAAATTTCTTCTTTGCCGAAACCAGTATTATAAAAGTATACTGAAAACTTTTAAAAAAATGGTTGCCTGTAAAGTCGGTTTTACGGGCGAAGATTTTACGTGACAACG
This sequence comes from Clitarchus hookeri, assembly GCA_002778355.1. NCBI lineage: Eukaryota > Metazoa > Arthropoda > Insecta > Phasmatodea > Phasmatidae > Clitarchus > Clitarchus hookeri. Next base: position 18,572 of record NQII01000413.1, read on the forward strand.
TAGTGCTGCGCGCGCGGCAGACCGATCATAGTTGAGTGGGAGAGAGACGCAAGGCATTCGGCGGGCCTCTCTCTCGTTCGGTGACTCATCGTAACGTTACCGAGCGTTACACTTTTTCATAAGTGACTCCCAGCCGCAACCTAATTTAAGACGTTGTCACGTCAAAATATATGAAGTATGATTTTATTGATTATTCACAACACAGGTTAGAGCCACTCCTCCATTAATTTCATTGTAGGGTGAATAGGGGCAAGTGCATAACAGATCTAAAAATAATGAACCATAGAGTTACAAGTGTTACCACTTATCACAAATGTGAAAATTGTCTCTCTTTGATGTTGTAACCTCTATGGAGTAACACCAGTGCCATCTCTGGAAGAAATACAGGCTCTGAAATACCAACATATGTTGCCATCATCTCTGTCTAGTTTGTTGACGTATTTATATCTGCTGCCATCAAGCTTGTGTTTNAATACCAACATATGTTGCCATCATCTCTGTCTAGTTTGTTGACGTATTTATATCTGCTGCCATCAAGCTTGTGTTTGGTGGAAATACTTACAAATTGTATTTCTGTACAGTTTTTAAGTGTCTTTTTCTACGTACCGTGTTATTTTTGTGTTGTAGTGTGCACAAAAATTGAAAAGACATAGTTTGCACTTACCCCACAAATTTTCGTGGCTGGGGCAAGTGCATACCAGTCACGTGTGGTAAGTGCACCTCATAGTATGCACTTTCTCCAGACTGTTGACTATTGTTTGAGATAAATCTATGTTCAGTTGTAACTAACAACGGTTAGGAATTGTGTTCGGAAGACCCGAAAAGGGCTGTCATATACATGCGAGATGTTATCAAGGCTGTTGAAGAAGTGAAAAGTGGACGTAAATCAGCATATGACGCAAGTAAACATTATGCTATTATTTTACCGACAATTACTGACCATGTTAAAGGACGGCGAGGAGTAAAATCGCAATAACATGGCCGACCTACTGTGTTTTCATTTAAAGAAGAAAATAAAATGGCAGCAAATTTGAAGAGCATGGAAAATTATGGTTTTGGTCTGTCAAGGAAAGAAGTAACGTTAGTAGGCAAGTATGTCAACAAAAAACAAAATAGAAACCCTCTTCTCAAATGGTATTCCATCAAAATATTGGCGGTTTTTCTTTATAAAGAGACACAAACTGTCTGTAAAGAAGCCAGAAAATGTAGAAAAAGCTGTGATCCATTCGTTATTAGTAGTTATTTCAAGCTGGTGAGCAACACCCTTGATGAACTAGGGATTCAGGATAAGCCATATTTAATGTGTAATCTTGATGAAACAAGTTTCTGTAAGGATCCCTCTAAAACAAAAGTAGTGGGAGCAGTTGGGGTTCAATGTAGTCGAACAACAAACGCCTCGGGAATAGAAAACTCTACTGTGCTGTTTGCATGCAATGCTGTTGGTGACAAATGCACCTGCTTCGATTATTTTCAAAGGTAAGAAGATTCGGGACCATCTGATTGCTGCTGAGGATGAAGCACACCCATCACAAGCAGCAACACCAAATGGATGGATGCAAACAAATGTATTAGAAAATTATTTTAAAAATAATTTTTTGAAGACAATTGGAAATGAAAAGCAAGTTATTCTTTTTTGTGATGGTCGTTCAACTCATGTTGGACTAGAGGTAATTGAAATTGCAAAAAAAGCTTCAGTCACCATTTTGAAAATACCACCCTACAGTAGTCACTTGCTTCAGCCATTGGACTTGTCCGTCATGAAATTCTTAAAAGTAAGGTGGGATGCTACACTTATATCCTGGCAGCTTCAGCATATTGGCAAAAAAACTCCGTGAGGTTTTCTTTCAACTTGTAGGGAAGATATGGGAAGAAACCAATCCGGAAATAACCAAAAGTGGTTTCAAGAAGGCTGGAATGTATCGCTTTAATGATTCAATTATTCCAGAAGAGAAATTTGATGCAGCAGCGTTAGACGCTGGAAATCCAGGGAAACTGTACCCACAAAAGAAATTTTGCCGCGAACAACCACTCCAGAAACTCGGTTTTACCCAGGCATGCAGAAAATGTTTCAGTGGCAGGATCTAGCCCTCTTCCATCACTTCTGGCCACAGATGCTGCAGTAATAGGGACAGAAAATATGTCAGAGGTTAGAACTAGTCCTGTTCTAATGACTTTGTCTACAGTTGCTGCTATAAGAGAACCCACGCCTGCTATGCTTACATACAACTGCCGTGCCTACAGAATGAAGCCTAGTAATTATGTATCTGTGAATGTCCTTTCAGTATCCACAGATGAGAAACTGAAGTTCAGAGAATGAAACTTCTGCAAAAACATAAACTGTGTAGGCCTACGCCCAAGAACATACTTAACAAAAACTGGTGCTCTCTAGTTAAAAAAGAAAATAGAAGCATCATCTTCAGAAGATGATGATAACTTTAGTACGAGATCAACAGATGAGGACTTGCAACAGTTGCTAGAGAGGGAAACTCAGGAAATTGATGAAGCTAATGATTTTTCTAACACTGCTATGGAGAATAAGGTTGGATACTGGGCAATCGTACAGTTTTTTGCCAAATTACTTTGTTTAGTGGCGACGGACAGCCAATTGTACGTTTTGTTTGGAAAACGTCTGAAACAAAAACTGTGACCACCTTCAACTACCCTGACAATGATGATGAAAGTGAAATTTCTAAATATGACATTGTATCAATTTTACCACAACCAGTACTTGGGCGTAGAGGAGAACTCTAGTTTACAGTATCTTTTGTATCCTATAACATTCAATAATTTGTCTGGTGTACCATTTAAACACGGACATTCCCAATTGGAACACTGGGTGAACGTTGAAACATTTATTATTTAGCAAAACACGTGGTTTGATGGATTGTGTTTAATTAGTGACAACCCACAATATTGCTGAAAATTCTGTTTTAAACATAATAATTTTTTTTAGTAGATCGTATGTGTACAAACTATGCTTTAAAAATGTGTGTAAAATGTAGATTACTTGCCTCAAGTTTCATATACAAACATCTTAAAATGTTTCACATTTAGTTAAATAAAACTTTTTTTGCGCATCATACCTTCCGCGTATTTGTGCAGGTCAAATATCATAACTCTAGACTAGAACTATTGTAGATAATTTCAATCTGTAAAAATATGTTTAAGCTAAGAAACAGAATTGTATGCACTTGCGCCAGTATGTTGTGTACAGTATATGGCTGCAATGATAATAGGGTTGTATGCATTTGTACCACTTTGAGGGGCAAGTGCACATTATGCCCCCCCCCCCCAATCCAATTAAATGCCAGAAAAAATTATTTGGCAATAAAAAATCTGCTCTGAAAGCTGTTGAATACAACAGCAGGAATTTTTGGAACCTAAACATATAATTACACCAATTTTATCACAAACACAAGAAAGGTGTAAAATTCATTTATCTGATCGTGTTTCATTATGGTATGCATTTTCCCTCATTCACTATTGTTAGAGACCTGGAAAATTCGCTAATTCATTTTGATACATGCTATAATTCAAAACGCGTGTGTTGATATAACTTTAGCTATTGGTGCACACGGTGTTTGACACATCATGGAGAACGCTGGTCCAATCGCCGCCTTCCACTGTGACAGCAGACAACCAATGTGCATTTAATATAGGCATATTTGTACATAAGACTGTAGAGTCTAACCTGTAGGTCATTGAACTCAAGAATTTTTCCGGTCTCTAACTATTGTGTATCATGTTTAGAACTAGAATTATAAATAGTAAATTTAATAGGCCTATCAACTTAATTGTAATGGTAACATCTGGTAAATAAATACAATGTACTTGTTACAGTCTATAACATTTGAGGGCATCCTCATATATAAGTAAGCTGTTAACCGAATTTGAAGCAAAATCTGTACAACTGAGTGACGATCGTATAATTTGTATACATTAAAATTGCTTTCACTTAAGAAGTGGGAGAAACGACGTCTCAGTTTTATCTGAAATTCTTCGAAAAAGTTGCCTGTGAGCCTTAAGGGAATAAAAAAATATTGCACTAATATATTATTTTAAAAATAATAACTACTATTTTTATAAATGTGAAGATTTTTATAGGCGGTTTTTTATCAATGAGCAAACCACCTCCCCTCCACGCCGAAAATTAAATTTCTGCCTACGCCCATGCCATTGTTTTCATCAACCTTACTAGGCGCTTATGCCTTCATAGGCAGGAGCAATGAGCAATGACATTTTGCAAAGCTTGATTTCATAAGTGCTGAAACAACCGCGTACGGCATATATATGGCAAAGGAACGCGGCACCGTTGATCCTAGAGGTGGGTCACAGAGTATCAACCTATTACTTCGCATCTGATACTCACGCGTATACTGCCGAACTATCATATACATTTAGTATCAGTTTAACATTCGCCATTTTATTGCAAGTGCATTTCCATGAAACCCTGATACAATCTGAATTATATTTAACATGTGTAGTTAAGTGAAAACAAGTACATTTTTGGTTAAGATTTGGTGACTGCACAACTTTCGTAAAAAATAAAAGAATAGGATAATTTATAACTTAGTTTCCGTTTAAACAATTTACATATAGCAAGTTCTTTATCGTGTAAGAAATTTTTTTTCGCACAAATGAAGTCTTGTCTTCTGCTTTCTTTCTTAACATTACTTTATTTTATTGTAACAGGTACCGCACAGTACACCAACCCCAAACCATAAACTAAAGATCATGTATACCGATATCGCTGGCTGCGCACAACCAATATCCGTGTCCCGACATGAACTGCTTTTCTGCCAACACGTCTAGCAAAAACGGCATGGTTTGGATTTTAAGTTAGAAAACTGATTTGTAAACAAATGCTTTGAGATGTACGTATACTTCCTCTAACCAATTTGTAATGCAGTTTGATTAAATTCAAATTAGAAAGGAGTATTTTATTCATATAATAGTGCTTGTTATTAAAAAAATTAAGATATAAACAAACACTTTCATCACTGTTGACCATGTGACTTTGACAGTTGTGTTCCTTGGGGGTCGGTCAATGTTGGGCACATGTGCAGAAGACGAATAAGCGGTTTACCCCATATTTATTCTGTGCCCAAAACACGTACTTGATAACGCGCGTACCTGATACAGTGTATAGGCTATTTACGGTAACGTGAGCACTTTTGAAAGTCTTTTCATGTAGAATAATAGTCAATAAATTTATTTTATTTTAGCTTTAGACATTAACTTCCGAGTGCGGTGGAATATACACACTGTGTTTATTGCTTGCATGGCAACATTTATTTGAAAGGGTGGTTAAAGGATTTAAAAAAAAAATGGCTGAAAGGAAAAAGTAACTAGGGCCTCAAAAGTGCTCACTTTTCCGTGAACAGCCTTTACCTGACAACATTGACGGAAAAGGCTACACGAGAGACTGATGAAGGAATTCCAGTACCTGATTTCGTATCAGATACAATTCTGCATTACTATTAGTTTGGAAGAGGTACAGAAAATAGCGGTAGTAACATCCCTAGTTGATCGCGGCTGTGCGGGAATGAGATCCTTCCTTTGACGGGGATGCCGGCCGAAGAGAGTTGCCGAGCGCCCCGTCCGGCCGGCGGGTCCCGTTGTTTCCCCCACCCCCCTTCGTTCGTGTGAGTTCAAGGTCACCGGCTCCAGGAAGCGATCATGGGAGAACGAGCCGCGAGGCTGGCTGGAAGATCGCCGGTGCCGGGACGGCTTCTTGAGGCGAGCTTCGCCGGCCGTTGAGACCACGCAATACATAACACAGGGACGAAATGGCTTGGCGGTTCCTTTGATCTGGGCGTATCCACACTCTGATTGGTTGCGCAAGACTCTTGGAGTGAGTGCAGAGATTTGGTTGCCGCTTAACGACGTGAGTATAAAGCAGCGCCGGAATGAAAGGGTGGGGAAACGGGAGATCCCCGAGAAAACCGACCGACCAGCGGCACCGTCCGCCACAATTCCCACAAGTGAAGATTTGGGAGCGACCCCACCGGGATCCGAACCCGTTTCGCCTAGGTGGGAGGCGAGTGGCCCCCGAGACTCTTGGAACGGGGCGTTGTGTCTAATTGGGCACTGCCTGCTGTGGAAGGTTCCCTGTTGGTCAGGCTGTCGTCTGTCAAGTAGGTTAACAGGCGCTGATTGGCGAACGGCGCTACATTTTGCAGGCCAGTGACGCCGTTTTGGTTTCCGCTGGAGTCCGCGGAATAAGCGGCTGTTCCACTGCCGGATATATAATCCATTCACGGTTACTTTCAACTCTTCTGAAAAGGTTCTACTTCCAGGATATTCCTGCACCTCATGCCAAACAGAGCTTTATCGAGTCTAGAAAATTACAGCAAAGGGACAAAGCACCATATTCGTGCGCATTCAGTGTAATCATATTTTGCATAAGAACTACTAGGCATTACCAACACGTCTACTATTTTTATTCATGTTAATTTTAAATGAAATATAATTTTTGTATACAATATGAATAAAACTTTCATTTAACAAAAAAATAAGGTGTTTATAAAACACTTATGATACACAATCAGAAAACAACCAAACACATCATACATGGGGTAATTTTTGAAATGTTTAATTCAAAAGTATGAAGAAACCGCGAATGGATTAGAGAAACATTAAGGAGGAGTCTACTTGAAGGTGTCACTGTGCAATACGTTTGAAACACGTGCTTACCAGTATGCCTTCAGTTGTAATGCTTCATATGTTCTTGTTCTTGATTTCAAGAATAATCCCATTTTATCGAGTGTAAAATCAATATATCTCCTAGAGAGGAGGTCAGCTCCCATAACCTCCCTCCTTCCTTCTTGGATCCACTGTGTTATTAAGTCCCCCCCCCCCCCCNTGGCGTTTGAACTGCGTTGCAAAGTGTTTGAAATATAAGTTTTTTCACGAAACTATTAAACGCGCGTCCAATGTGCTGATTTACGAAAGGAACACACACTTCAGTTGAGGGCTGTTGATTGAGTACTTTCAAAATATCACGCACCATTTCAGATTACTCCAATACGGATAAAAACGGTTTTTTCAAAGCGCTGTAGCTCAAAATATATGCATCAGATACATACAAAACTACTCAAGGGCCCTGCATTGAACCTTGCTACAAACTTTCCATCAATAAAATAATAGGGTCACTGCTAAAAGTTCCATAGGTACCCACATTGCGACTGGAACTGTTTACAGCCAGTTTACAGCCTTACGCTTAGTGACGATGGCGCACTTGATGCGCGTGGCAGCGTCGCCCTTATCGCTCCCGTGCTTCTCGGTCTCAAACGCGGGAAAAATCTCCAGGCAGGCAGGTGCCTGAAGTGCTCTGTGGCAGAGAGTGGCTGTAAGGCCGTGCTACAATCTAAATAATTATAACCACATTACTTGACTAACAGTAATAGTTGAATACCTAACTATCTCTCTCTACAATGGCGCTTGCTATAGCCACGCATAACAATAAGCATCAATAAAGACGTAGGTCCATCGTGACACTGAGTTAGTTATCACAGTGGTAACACACTGAACTTGTATTCGTGGCTGGGGGAGGGAGGGCCAGGTGAATGCTGGAATGGTTTCTTCATAAAGGTCTTAGCCGATTCCTTCCCCGTTCTTGCTTTTCTGATCAACTTGCTCCGTCTCTAATGACTTCGCTGTTGACGAGATATTAAGCCCAACCCACCTACCTTTGCGTTATTCGCGGTCATACATGTATAACGTGACCATTAATTTTTTGTCTCAGAGCGGGACGAAAAAAAAAAAAAAAACTAATATATGTATTGTTTTAAAAATAAAACACATGTTTATAATATAGTTCATATTTATTGTTCAAAAATTAAAATACGAACTAATCTTATGCAGTCTGGTAGGTTGACTTCTTATATTTTTCGGATGAGCAAATTTACTTTAACATATCAGGTTTAGTTTTTAAGTAGGAATGGAACTGTTGGCATGACTTGTTTATGTTATCCTTTATTATCAGAATGGCTTTTAACACTGGGACTCCTAATTGTGTTTTTTCACTCGTCCATATTTTATTCATATGGGAAAACACTCTTTCGACTGGAGCGTTACTGCCAGGCAGACATAAAATTTACTCGATTATTATACGAAAATTCGCACAACTGAAATTATTTGTTTGAAAATGTTTGAATATTTCAACGTAAATGTTTCTCAATATCACTAGCACCACCATGTGCAACACTAAAATCTGTACGACACTTTTCACATGTGACGTCTGTGGGAACACCTTTTTTGTTTTATAAACGGATACTTGGTTTGCAAATTAATATTAAAAGTGCACTTACGTTTATAAATTTTAAAACTGCTATAATCACATAAAATGCAAAGATTTGTCTCGCGGCGACTGCGTAATGATAAGTAAAATACTAATCAGTTACTTACTGACAGTTGAAACATTCACTGATTCGCCACCTACCCCCGCCCGTCCCGTCACCACGCACATCGCGCCACCCGCTCCTTCCCCGCGCATGCGCAGTGCAGACCTGCAACACGGAGAGGCGCGGGCGACAACACTAATTGCTTGCTGCTTTTGTTTGGTCAAAGCGGGACATTTTTACGAATTGTGGGGACAGCGGGACACATAGCTTCAAAGCGGGACTGTCCCGCTCAAAGCGGGACGTATGGTCACGTTATACATGTATGAAACTACTGCCCGTTTCACTAGTTCAAAGATAATTATGATGTTCCAAAGTAGAAAGTTAACGATTGGTTTGCAAATAACCTAGACCAACTTGATCATCCAATCATAAGACGATAAACTAGGTAGAATGTTATCGAAAATCCTATTGTGGCTCAAAATTTTTTGGTGATTTCTCTCTGTGTCTGCACATAACCATTAACTATATGCTACTAAGGTCAACTTTGTACCATACATTTCATCTAAAATGAAGGCTTTACAACCCGGACTTTGATGTGTAGTTCCTAATTAACTGTTTTATTCATAATGAACACAGTAATGTGTAGATACGGGATTTTTGAGCCTTTATTTGAAATTAAATTATGCAGGTTAATCAAAGTTTTCTAAACTGGCGCAAGTTTTCCCAAGTGAATGTGGGAAGTTGGCGAATTTTTAACTTTCTTGCGCAACAACCTGTGCGTACCCAATCAGAATCCACTGATTATTAAATTTGTCAAATAAACTTTCATAACCGTACATTTTCGCTCAAAAAGCCAAATATCTTACTACAGTTACTGTTTTTCCCGTTGCGTTTTGTATTTTTTTTCTGTAGCACGTGGTTAAAAGAATGATGTATATAATGAATGAAAATGAGAACTGTTACAACTTTAATAATTCTTCTGTGTTCCTCACAACTGTTTACTAACGACATTTTTACGTACACAAATATACGAAAAAAAAAAGACATAACAAGTTGGCCAACTTACATAAACAACATTTCAAATTACTATTCGTTAAAATTGCTTACTTGGAAGTAAAATCCTACTGTACGACAAACGAAAACTTCAGTTTTTTTTTAATGGCAATTATAGCACATGACTTTTTTTTATTAGTAAATGGTTGTAGGTATAAACATGGTTGTGGTATTGGCTATTTTGATTGAAGTATGGCCATTACAGACACACTGCAGTTAATTTAGAAGCAGTTTTATGTATTAACGTAGCTTTCAGATCCGTAGTTACGACTTCTTAAAGGGAGGGGTTTGAACATGAAATCTGGACCTTTGCAAGGTTACGAGTTCAACAGTGGTTTGCAGTCCAGAAACGTTTATGTATTGATGTTGATTTTGAAAGAAAATTATAGTTACTACATATTTTGTCATACCATAACTGGCACTTCAAATATTAATTAATTTGGCTTGTGTTTTTTTTTCACCCCAGAATAGCTAGTCTGCGGTGCGGGAGGTTCTGGGTTCGAATCCCAGGTAAGGCATGGGTGTTAGTTTACGCTAGGTCACAAGTTAGTTTGTAAGCCGTCCCCTGATAAGCCTTCAGGCATAACCGTGGGGAACGTTTATAAACCCTATACAATAAAATACAAATTTAATCCAGAATAATACGGACATTTTGAAACTAAATTAATATGTTGGGCAAGTCTAGTTACACGCATTTTTCACAATGGGATAAGTGTTGACTTCTGGATGGGGACATACCACCCGTGTACCATCCCCTATTGACGTCATCGCAATGAGAGTTGAAACCAAAGTACTTACGAAGAAAGCGTTTAAACTCCGCAATATATTAAAAGAGCCTGATCGCAGTCATTTCTTTGCCGAAAGTGGGGTCTACGGTATTATAGACTGTTCACGGTAATCTGAGCACTTTTGAAAGCCCTGCTTAGGCACTCCTTTCCTTCTTATTTTGTATGCTTGCCGTACGTAACATTAGCATTGACACATCAGTCATGCGTCATCTAAGTGACGCATGTGTTACCAATATCCAGAGCCATACTCTAATATGTATAAAACAAGAAACACTAACTACAATGGCCTTAAATATAAACATTGTACTTACAACGTCAAGACTTAAAGAATTATGTTTATTAATTCGCTGCCAACTTACTGGTAGCTTGCACGTCTGTGTGAACTGTAGTGCTTTATTTTTCAACTGGTTGTTTTGAAATAGCTGACTTAAGCGCGAGCAGCCTTTACCAACGTTATAACACACGTTAAACCACAGTTTCCACTTTCTCATGTTGGTAGTTAGATAATGTGTATAATACGCCTAGACTTCTTCCCACTATACCCTTTTCACTTGTAATTTTCACTTCAAGTTATGCTCGCAGGTTTATTAATTGGATCTTTGGTTCGCGAAACAGAAGTTTCTGCCTCAATGACAATATTAATCACGTATACTTTAACAATATTTACATATTACAGTAGCGATTGGCCATCACAGTACACCTAGACAAAATAACAGATATGATAACCGACATGTCTGTGCATACGCCACCATATTGTATTCATCTAAATGAAAAAGTCACCGAAAATTCAGGTTAATATATATTTGTTAGTGAGTTTTTAAAGAAGTATCAGCGTAAGTTGCGAAACTGCAGGAAGCGGAGGAACCTTGGTTGACTTCGTCTGTCTTAGGTTAGGAATTAGTTTTCCTTATTTTAGTTGTGAGGAGGGGCACTTTAACCACCAGTTTTTTATTATCTTGAATATTTACCTCATTCCCATTCGCCCCTTCTCAGGAAAGCCCAGGGATGTCCAAACTAACGAATTTTTACTACTGCAGATAAAAACAAATAATGTGGAACGGCGCCCCAGCCACCAAAATACAGGATGATTTGCAATTGTATACAGAGGAGAGGGTCTGTGCTAAAGTCCGCATAGTGTAGTAAAATACGTTCACTGTGTTAGTGAAAATTTACTCGTTCACAGGAGATGCTCCAAGTGTCCACCATTATCATTCACAGAACGAGCTGTGCTCGAATCGGTCAATTGTTTGAGTTCGGAAACTGTCCGCATTCACTTGTTTAGCACTCGTTAGAAATTCGCATTTAAGTTACTCCTATGTTTAAAAACAAATTTAAATTCGTTTTGTAATCATCCTCGAAATGTCTCGATTGTTATTAATGGTTTTTTTTTTTAAAAATACTAGTAAGGTAAATAAATAAAAATAAAATTGCACTATTGCTTAGAATTTCTGACATTAGACACACTTAAATTTTGCGGATTAATTTGGCAACAAGCTCAACTTCACGATAATTTGTGTGCTCTAGCCTCGGTTACTCCTCCGAGTAGACTCGTTCACGTCTGACACTTGTCGCAGAGCAGATGCAAGATGGTCGGCGCTGTGCGAGTCCAGAAGCACGCACCAGCACCGACGTCGTCTTCCCTTGGGCAGTGCTATTGGTCGCCGCTCTCACGCCAGCTGTTGTATCATTGATTGCTTTTTGTGCCGCGGATCTATTGAAAACATTTCCATAGGTTACACAGTGCCCGTTGCTAGAAGAAGTTCGTAAGAACTTTTCACATCCAAAATGTATTATTTTGCAACACCTGAAATGAAAAATTAATATATATGTTAAGAGGTTAATCGTTTATTAGCTGTTGCTCCAGTTCAATCCTATATCAGGTAGCATGGGATTCAGTAATTTTTTCTTTGCAGGTTTGTTATTGGTGTCTCAAAACCTTGGTCCAATATAAAAGTTTATTTCGTAACTGTAAAGTTTTGATTTTGGTAACGGTTAATACAAACTACCAAATAAAATACGTCATAATTTTTGTACGGAATAAATCGGGCCATGAGACGACATTCTTAAATAAACTCTTCGAATTCGAACATAGTTACTGTGTGCACTGAAAATAAAATAAATACTTACGTAGAGAAGTGACAATAGAACAGTTCTGGGGTCGAGAGAGTTTCTCTGCTGTAGGAAGTAGGGACTACGGGTTGTATGCAGACACTCGCCTGGAAGTTAATCTCCAATCGAACTTCTGTCGAGAGTTCGAAGCGCTGCTGAATTTCGCATGCTCAGTTGGACAGTAAATATAAAGATAGTCGCGATTACACTAACTCAAGACATAAGTTGATTTTAGTCAATAGGAAATGCTTGAAACTAGAATTTTTTTTGATACGAAATAAATTAGGAATCGTCCGATCCACTAAATGGGTACGCCGCACGCCTGTGCTCTTTAAAATGCGACGTGTTTACTTGGACCAAGATAAAATTCGTACATTACTTAAAATACCCGTGGTTACAAACAAAACAGCGTGGAAGGGCCATTATTGAGATATTAGTTACGAAAAATGTTATTTATTTACATGTGCAGGTTATAAATTATAATATTTTACCGCTATTCCCCAGTTCATTATCCAGTTGCATGAACTCAGCATGCAGAAATATTAAAATAGTTTAAACCGTTTCCCAAAACATTTATCGTAGATTTAAATAAAAATTAAAAATGCTTAAAAAGTGAATATTTGTTTTATAATCGTTATAACTATTATGAATACATTAAAAATAATTTCTAATATACTTGTAGTTCTGTTGGTATAAGTAGCATGAGTATTTACTTGGATAGCTGCGTGAAATGTATGTATAAATATATTATATACTGTATATATGTGTTAGCGAGCGTATGTATGTATACACATGTGTGTATGTACACACCTTTTTTTTTTGTCCATCCTCGAGTGTAATGCGTGGTGCTAGTTTACAGATATTCTACTTCTCCTTTACTCCATAATACACAACTACGTAAGTTCCTCTCGAAAATTGTGAGGTTGAGGGAAATAGCACAAGTGAGCGTTTTGTTGATAACTGTGCTGTGAATTTTGCAAATGCGTCATAAAAAACAAATAATCTAGCGCGTCACAAAATTGGGTGCAAATTAAGAAGTGGCAACACTAATTATTTCAATAAGTGTTTTGGTGACTGTGGTTCGAGATCGTTTTTCTGTTGTATGCCCTCCAGTGTTCCATCTTAACTCAATACTTTATGTGGCGTTGAATTTTTTTTTCAGCTCCAGTTCTTAACTGCTTTTGGGGATAATTTTTTGCCGTAAATAGTGACCTGCAAAATTAGTGTGTTTTTTTAAGCAGCAAGACTTCAAAATCCTCTATATACGAGTTAGTGCGGTTTGTTTATTGGCATCTCCTACAGTCAACATATATTCGATGGCACTACAGCTAGTCTATACTTTTACGACAGGATGATCAAGATTTGACTCCGCTTAACATCGGGGTCTTGAGCCGATGATGTTGAAGCGATGTGAGTATGGAGCAGCGCCGGAGTGCAAGGGCGGGGAAAACGGGAGATCCCCGAGAAAACCTGCCGACCAGCGGCATCGTCCGGCACGATTCGCACTTGCGAAAATCTGGGAGCGACCCGGTTCGCCCGCCTAGGTGGGAGGCGAGTAGTCTGGCCACTACACCACCGCGGTACCTCTGAATGTCTGCGATTCCCGGGCAGGCGCCTATGATGTATAGCAATCAAACCCATCCTTTCACGGAAATAGCCCTGGCCTACAGTTTTTTTAAAAATAAAACTTGACGGAAAGTCTTTTGTGAAATACGAGTGACTTATACATGCAACGTGCTTGTACGTGTGTGTACATGTCAGAAACTCTGTTGAAGACGAGGTGTGTCAGCGGCCCTCTCTCGGAGTAATGAAGCTCCAGGATAATGAGACGTGTTAAAAGCGTTTCCGTCGCAAGACATCCTTGACACACTGGCTGGCATTTGAAAAGCGCGCTCGGCGTGAAATGTCTGCTCACAACCGCTGCAGGAACAGTTACTCCGCCCACCGGTCGCCGTATCACCTGTCGACGGCCGCCCTACTTGGGGATCGCGCGGGAATGCTCATTATCGGACGGCGTTCCAAAAACACCTTGGCTCCAGGAACACGAAATACTGCTGTTTTCGATGTCTCCAGAGGGCAACACCTTATCGACAAAAATTGTCAGTTTAGCGGATATAACGAGATGACAATTATAGTCAGTTCACGGTTACTTCCAACTTTTCTGAAGGCCCTGCTAAAGTTTTACTTCCAAGATATTCCTCCACATCTTGTAAACAAAGCTTAATCGTGTCTACGCATTCACACCAAAGGGACAGACCACCGCATTCGTGCGCTCTCACTTCAACAATATTTTGCATAAGAACTATTTCTTATTAGGCGTTACCAACACACCTATTTCCTCTCTAGTTTTATTATTAACGGTAAATGAAATATTATAATTTATAAATAAAATGTGAGTAAAAGTTTAATTTAATTAAAACCAAGATACTCTTATGTTAACAGAATTATAAAACGTTTGTGATGCAAGGCATGTTTAGGAAAGAACCAAGCATATTATACAGGAGGATTTTTCAAAGGTTCTATCCAAAAAGTGTGAAGAAATCGCGGATAAACTATACATTTAATGTCCCAGGAAAAAGTGTATGTTGTTCTTGTTTGCAAATATTGTTACAATTTCTCAAAGTCAATGGGTTAAACCAGGTTTGTTAAGGGATTAAGGTCTTAATTAAATAAAAGAGTTAATTAAAATTTCCTAATTTATTGAAAACCATTACAAAGAAAATACTCTCGTCTCAGTATCTCACAATAAATTGATAACTCTTGCTATTTACAATTATTAAATCCAATCAGTACAATTGATATAGTTACCTCAAAGAAATTAATGTAATTAAATAACTAAAATCAGTCATTATGGCCAGTGTATCAAAACCTAATGAATTAGTTAATGAATTATATGTCCATATTTGGCAGTTCCAGTATTTACAATAAAGTCCGTAACACATGTTCATACAGTCCTACCTCAGTGTAGTCCAGATCCTACCAGTCCGCAATGTTCTAGAAATCTCCGAGCGCTCTCATGCACAGTAACCTTCGCTCGACGGATTTCACGCCCTCTCGTTCATTCACACCACAAACACCTCGTCCGTTATCGTCTCTCGCAATATCCCGTCATCATCCGTCCTCTTCACCGATGTCCCTCGCTGCACACGACTTCGCCTAGATACTGCACTCAGCCAGAAGGCTTCTACCAAGACTGTCAACCCTTGGACAGCTGAAATATTTATAGGGCCATAGACCATTGCCCAGAAATTTCTCTAAATGCCACGTTGTGCCGAGGATAAGAAAAACATAAATATAGTTATACTCACCAAAACCTTTCTTCGATTCTCTCGATGTAAATTACATATTCGATGCAACACGTTCTTTTAGAAAACCCCCGAATGCAGATCACTTCAGAAAAAAGTAATTAACATTAGGTTTTTGGCTCGCAGAACACTGACGTAGACTATGTTGACGATGAAGTGACAGACGTAATATCCGATATAAAATTAAAGGTAGCTTGAGAGCAATTTTGCGACTTAAAACTTTGAAGATGAAGGTAGGCGTTGACGTCTCATTGACAGTAATATATTTAGAGATGAGACCATAAACACCTGAAACAGTACAAATACAATTAAAATACACGAGTGACTTACCTGGTATTCGAATTCAGAAAAACTTGTAGAATTAAGCTAGCTTGCAATCAACTGCGTCACGGAGGTAGGATTCAGGGCATCAACTTCGGGTGTAATCAGCCTAATATTTTGAATGATAGGATTCACTAAACTGAAATGTTTACACGGCCATCAGTTTGAAAATAAGTGTCTGAGTCACTAAAACACAAGTTTACACGTCTACCATAACGCTACTTGTGTGAAAAATTTGATGGAGATAGGTTGATTGGTCTTCGAGATATGGCATAAAAACCTAATTTTCTTAAATGCGGCCATCATACAAAATTGCTTAATAAGAGGCTCTGTATACGATGTTTGTAATAAATAATGTTAACATAAAATTTTTGATTGAAATTGTTAAATTGTAAAATAGTTATGCCAGACATATAAAAATATTTATACGGCCGCCATTTTTTAAATTATTGTTTGACCATATTTAAATCATGTAATTTTACATGGTCTTCTGTAGGTGTTCAAACTTTTGTAGAAATTAGTATAATTATTCCGCAAATATTACAAAATATTCAGTTCACTTACAAAATGGCGGAAAAATCAGGCATTGCATAGACAATTTTGATGGATATAACTGATACTGTCAGCATACAAAGTTCAGTTGAAATTTGTTTTGCAGTTTCAATGATTAAAAAAATCGAAACTAAAATGTTTTTATGGTCACTATCTTGATATGTGAATCTGACCATCTCATAATTTATCAGATTACATAGTCTGCCATAGTGATAATTTTTTGCCAGATTTGGTAGAAATCGGTTGTTTTTTCGAAGATCACATAATTTTAATTTTTCAAGTGATACTATTTTACGAAATGGCGGACAAAAGGCGATTTTGTGTGTACACAATTGATTGTTGTAATATATACAGGCATCATACAAAGTTTCGTTGGAATTAATTACATGGTTTCGACGATATAACATACAAAAGTAAAATAGCTATTTGACCGCCATTTTTAAAATAAGTTACTGACATACCTAAGACATATCAGTTAAAATTTACTACCGCAGTACTACTTTTTTGCCATATTTGGTAGGAATCGGCCAATTGCTTCCCAATATATGACATGGAAACTTTATTTATTCATGTGGTAGTATCTTACAAAATGGAGGACAAAAGAGGCTCCGAGTAGTCACATTTGATGTTTGTTATATATACTCCCGGTATACAAAGTTAAGCTGGAATTGATTAAATGGTTTCGAAGATGTAGCATATTATGCTCAAATAGCTAGATGGCTGCCATTTTTAAAATAAGTATCTACATACTTGAAACATATTTGTACATATCAACTGCGGCAGTACTACTTGAGTGCCAAATTTGGCAGGAGTCTGTCAATTGTTTCCCGAGAAATTATACAAAAACTTGATTAATTCATGTAGCAATATCTTACAAAATTACCTGTAAAAGTTGTTGTTTTTGGCTTATTTGATGCTTGTAATATATACTGCCAGTGTACAAAATTTGGTTGAAATTGGTCAAATGGTATGGTATTTATATCAAATAAACGTAAAATATTAGTATAGCCGCCATTTTGAAAATAAGTGCCTAATAAAGTTCATTTACTTATATTTACTTTGCCTATCATGGTATTACTTGCCAAATTTGAAGAAAATTGGTTGATTAGTTTTCGAGATATAACATAAAAGCTCTATTTTTCAGTTGACGCTATCTTCCAAAATAGCGGACAAAAGTGGTTATTATGTTTATATAATGCTTTTAATCGATACTGTCAGTGTACAAAATGTGTTTGAAATTAGTCAAACAGTTTGGTAGTTATACCAAATAAAGCTAAAATATTTGTATGGCTTCCATTTTTAAAATAAGTGTCTGATTAAGTTCAACTTATTACATTTACCTGGCCAATCATAGTATTACTTACGTGCCAAATTTGATGAAAATAGGATTAGTAGTTTTCGAGATATGATATAAAAGTTTTTTCATGTTGCACTATGTGCCAAAATGGCATACCAACATCATTCCCCTCTGAATTCAATGATTATACATTGCGCTGGAAGCATACACAATTTTGTTAAAATCGGTTGGATGGTTTCCGAGATATTACATAGGGGGAAGTCCCGTAATGCCGGACCGCACCTAGAATCGGACACTCGTACTATCTCGGCAAGTCGCAACGCGTTCGTTTCCAAAACCTGCAAAGGGGCGCGGGGGAGCGTAGCGATACACGGCCGTGGGACGCCTGTTTGCCAGTGACGTGCGAGGCCAAGGTGGGAGCGGTCGATTGCTGCTTTTGGCGGGAATACACTGTGTCACGTAAGATCGAAGTGAGTGTTACTGCTATGTTTTTGTGTTTAAATGTTTATGGTAATTATTATTACACGTAGTGTTCCATAAGTATTCGAAGTTTGTGAAAGATTTTGTTGATTTCCAAACAAGTTTTGGTAAACACACGTAATTTTACAAACTGCGATAGACAAGGTTTTGTCCAAAGAAATGAGTTTGAGAGAAGCTGCGTTGTGCTACATCGTTCCAAAAAGCACTCTACGTGATAAAACATCGTTATTGAACCGTGGACAAGAAGTAACGTTGCAACCAAAGTTCGGTAGATTCACTAACACCTTCTCACCTGAGTACGAAGAAGTTTTAGTGGAAGATTTGTCCAATAGATGTCTGCCGCTGATGAGAAAGGAGTTTCTGAAGTTAGCTTTTGACTTGACTGAAGTTTTAAAGATTCCTCGTCGATTTAATAAAGAGAAAGGTGCTGCTGATAAGCATTTTTACTACGATTTCATGCAGAGACATTCTGACATATCGCTGAGAGCACCAACAATCAATAGTCCCAAGGCATCGACTAGCTTTGCTCCAGATGTTGTCCAGATTGTCCATAGTTTGTCGTCATTGCCAGATGCTGCTAAAAGACGATAAATTGCTCGGAAGATAAAATGTCAAAAAAGTGAAATTCTAACTTCATCACCATACAAAATTGCTGTTGAAGAAAAAGACAATGAAAACAACGCCAAGGACAAAAATAAAGGAATGGGAAATAAGTTTAGAACAGCTCCACAAGAGAAGGGGAAACAAACCTAAGATTTAAAGGCCAAAGGAAAAAGTGGAGATAAAGCAAAGTACAAGGAACCGTTAACTCAAATATCTGACATAGGAACTACTTGCGTAGTGTGCTTAGAGGACCACGACGAAGACTGGATACAGTGCTCCAGCTGCCGTGGGTGGGCTCATGAAGCAGGTGCAGACATCCCAGAATGTTCAGATGCCTACATATGCGATCAATGCACGATGTTTTGAAGATGTCCGGCGCTGGGGTCTCTAAGTTAAGTCCGTCCGGTACTAGGTGCCACTTGCAGTGATTGCAACTTATTTTACCAAAGTTTGATTTAAGTTTTTATGTTTGTCTATGCAGAAGCTGCATTTTTGTTAATTTTTTTTTATTTTAAAACTTGTTGACGTAGTAAATTCATAAATAAAGGTAATTTCTAGAGGGACTGGAGGGACTTCCCCTATAGCCCTAAATTTTAAAATGGTCGCCATTTTTGAGATAAGTTCCCGGCGTGGTTGAAAACTATAAAAGTCAGGTGTCCTTACTTAGTACTATATGTGTACCAAGTTTGGTGAAATTCGGTTAACGTGTTCAAAAATTGAAAGGGGTGCACAGACACACACAGACAGGAAAGTTATCTCGTGAGCCTTTCTTTCATTCGGAAAGTGGGCTAAAAACTGGGAGAAAATAGGCGTGTTAAATACCTAATAAGAAAGACTTATCATGCAAAATATTATTAAATTGAGTGCACTCATATACGGCGCGTTGCCCCTTTAGTGTAATTTTCTAGACTTGGTTAAGCTTTAGTTGCATGATACGGAAAAAATAGCCTTAAAGTAGAACATTATCAGGACTTCGGAAGTAGCCATGGATTGACTATATTGTAGAGGGTCTTTCTGTGGTTTGGTCGCGCTGGCATTATTTCGTTGTAACTAGGGGTGAAGAGGTACTACGCCTAGTGGAAGGCAGAGTGCGCAACTGGAGACCTCGGAAATTTGCGAGTTCGTTGACCTGTAGACTAGACTTCACGGTCTCTTGTACAATCATGCAGGTATCAGATATTTGTTGGTTGTTTGCTGTCACAGATGGAGGTGACGACTGCGACTTCATTTTGTTGCATTATTGTTATTGACTCGAGGTTCTCCAGACGACGTCGTCGCGTGAATCTGTGCCCCAGCACAAATAACGAACAATACGACAAGTTTCAATTATGTACATTTTGATAAAAGTTTACAAGAATATGCAGCACCATTTAATTCATGAATTAATTTACTATTACCAAAAGTTTTAAAAATCCACAAAGTATGTAATAAGTTAAAAATTCGTAATACCAAAAATTAATCAATATTTTTAAATTTTAAAACATTAAAAATACAAATTATTAATTATAATGATTAGTGATTGTAAAAGGGGCAGTTAAACTAAAGGAGGGTAGCCTTAGAAGCCCAGTAAAGCCTCCTTTACACAGAAACACAATTTAAAAGCTGCACTAAAAAATTTACATTAAAATTTTACGTAGGTGTATGCAGTCAGTAGAACCAATTAAAGCTCCATCGAATAAAAAATAAAGGACAACGATAAAAATATTGAGTGAACTCGTGCAGTTCCTCAAAGAGGCCAATTTCATCGTCATTATGGCGCATTTCCGGCCCTACATGCAGCGAGCGAGAGCTACTGCAAACACCCACGAGACATCCGTGCTTCTTATGGAAGATCTGGCAAGTTTATGAGGCCCTTAAATGGTCTCACGACCCCCAGCAGTCCCTGGCACCCTTTCCTTACTGTACTGGAACAGTAACGGTGTTTTTCCACTATTATACGAGCTGGTATAGACGTACGGAGTGGAAATAACTCTAATACAGGAAACAATCTTAAAACTAAACAAACGATTCACAATAAAAAATTACATAACTTATCGAAATGACAGGATAACTCAAGGTGGGGGCACCTAAATCCTAGTTCATAATAAATTACAACACCACATAAATAAAGACCCGGATTGTGAACACATAGAATCCACATCAATTAATATTAATACCCCGTCAGGCCATATAACTATAATGCCAGTCTATGACTCCCCTAGTAAACCGCTCACACAGGAAGACCTAGATGAAATAACAAAACAGCCATATCCGTTTATAATAGCAGGCGACTTTAATGCTAAAAACACTCATTGGCACTGCGCCGAAGATGGCACAGCCGACAAAACTCTATTTTCCCATGCACAAAGCACTCCATATATAGTAAAACCCCCTAACGAACACGCACACTATTCCCCAAATATAAGGCATCGCCCCAGAACAATTGACCTAATAATAACTAATATAAATAATCCTAATATAAAAATGGAAGTGCTACACTAATTAGATTCAGACCACCTGCCAGTCGCACAAACCCCATTCTTGCTAAAACCCCGCTAACCGACTGGCAGGCTTTTAAAATATAACTAGAAAAAACTTTCGACCAGAAAAACATCCCAATCACATCCCAGGACGATATAGATCCTGCCATAGAATTGTTAAACACAGCCATTAAATTAGTACTTAACAATAATGCAAAATTCTTAAATAGAAGAGAATTCCTGAGTCAAAATTTCCCGGAAATAGACATCCTTTTAATAGATAAAAGACAGGCTAGGCATGATCACCAACGATTAAGAACCCAGGAATCCAAAAAATACTATAAACTAAAGAAAAACTTAGAATAGAAATAAATAATCTCCGTATAAATAAATGGGAAACTTTTGTCACAGAGCTCGCAGATAATCCACAAAAATTTTGGAACATTTCCCGCACACTAAAAAGAATAAGTAGAAAACCTCAGTCTTTACCAATATTCACAGCAAACTGTATAAAATATAAAACGGAGGACAAAACAGAGGCAATAGCTGACTCATTATAAGATCAATTCTCACTAAATAACGATCTCGGTGACATCAATTTTACTAGAGATATAAATAAAACCGTAAGCAATTTTTTTGAATAAACAACCCGCAACTGACCCGGAACCAGTTACACTCCCAAAACGTCTTTTCGCCCTAAAAAACAGTAAAACCAAAAAGGCGCCGGGGCCCGGCACAATAAAATACCAAACTCTTAAAAATCTACCTTACCCAGTACTGTGTTTTATAATATACGTTTTTAATACAATTCTAAAATATAAATACTAACCTACATACTTGAAAACTGCAAAAAAATTACATTACCCAAACCCGGGAAAAACCCCATCGTACCCACAAAACCGGCGGCCGATATCACTGCTCAGCTCGTTGGGTAAGATATTCGAAAATATGCTGCTAACTAGGCTCAACACGCACGCCGAAATTGGTGGCATTATTCCGGATATCCAATACGGTTTTAAAGCCCAACACTCCACCGTTCATGCACTTACAAAGTTTGCAACAGGCATGACCAAAGCCATACCAGAACATAAATACACACTAGCAGTTTTCGTAGACGTAGCGAAGGCTTTTGATTAAATTTGAATGAAAGGTCTCCTGCAAGAACTAATAAATGTATGTTTTCCAGATTGCTACATCTCCTAAACAACTACTTTATTAACAGGCAATTTTACGTCAGTATTGGAAATTTTAATTCCTCTACCCCCAGCTCACCGCAGGAGTGCCACAAGGTTCTGCACTTTCGCCATTCCTGTATAATTTATTCACTGCTGATATCCCGCACTCCCACTGTTCAGTACAAATGTACGCGGATGATACAGTCATTTTTGCACACGAAAAGCCTTCTTTACACACACAGATAACAGCTCGACGAGCCGAGCCAGTGGTTTGATCGTTGGAAGATAAAAATAAATGCCAAGAAAAGCCAGGCTTTAGTATTAACCCGAAGACGAAAATTCGAAGCTAAAACATTAAAATAGAATAATATAGATATTCGTTTTTCTAGCACCGCAAAATATCTAGGATTAACAATAGATAATAAACTGCACTGGGACGCTCAAATAAGGGCAGCGCAAGACAAGTGACGACTAATATTAACTTGCCCCCATACTAGAAAAATGATGACGCACAAGGAGGGGTAATCAAGGGAAGAAACAGGAGGGGAGCCGAGCCGGCCAAGGAGAATGCCACCTTGCAGAGGAAAAATTCCAAAGACGAACGACGCGGCGGCGCCAGCGTCGCAGATCAATTGCTAAAAATAGCACAAAGATAAGAGTTTTTTAATTAAAACTTGTCCATAAAGGAATCCACCCGTTTTCCAGGTTTCTCTTCATAACTCGTGAATACGAACACGAATGTACTACACGTATGCCTACCTGGCTCTTGAACCGCATTGCAGCATGTTGAAATACGTTCCTCTTATGAAACTATTGAACTTGTACCCAGCATGTATATCGACGAAAAGAGAACGTATCCCAGGCAAGGACGGAATGGCTACTTTAAAGACATCACGCATACTATAAATATTATTTTCGAGCCCTTCAGCATAATTAAAACGGCTTTTTCATACTGCCCTATCTTAAAACACACTACCCCGGCACGACCGAAACCACGACAGGTGTCTGTACTAAACTTTGCTACAAAATTTGCAGCAATAAAATGGGGCCGCGGTGGTGTAGTGGTCAGACTACTCGCCTCCCACCTAGGCGAACCGGGTTGGATTCCGGGTGGGGTCGCTCTCGAATTTTTGAATGTGGGAATCGTGTCGGATGATGCCGCTGGTTTGCTGGTTTTGTTAGGGATCTCCCGTTTCTCCCACCCTTGCGTTCCGGTGTTGCTGCATACTTACCCAGCTTCACACTCATAAGCTCTCAAGACCCAGATGTTAAGAGCCGCCCAAATATCTCCACTCCCACCGCAACAACACTGACAAGCACTGGGGTAATATCATTTGTCTTTGCTAGTAACAGCAAACATTTGAGTGAGAGATACAGGTAGAACCATCCAGACTTGTTGAGCTCTGCTGAACTCACATATTAAAGCCAGTAGTTGCCTTCAACTCCAGCAATACAACTATCGGGCCATCGCTTAAAAGTTCCATAAGTACACGCAGCACGACGAGAAAACCAGACACCAGTTCAGAGCCCTGCGCGTAGCGCCGTTAGCGCACTTTGTCGCGTCCTTATCGCTGCCGCAAAAACAGCTCCAGGTAGACGGGCCAGAACCTTCTCGTCGAGTCGGCAAGTAAACAACCGTGCCAAGGAGATGGTGAACACGCACAACAGTTTCGCTTCTGTGCTCTTCGTTACTCTGTGCGGCGGCCGGGTTCGGACAAGGGCGACGGAGGCCGGTCGCGTGTGTGGGACGAGGGCCTTAATGACTAAAGAGGAGAGTGGGTCGACGCGCGATCAGTGTCCCACGACCGTGGTCCACGTCAACGTTGGCTACGACACTTCCAGCCCGTTCTCACGGAGGAATTAAAAAAAAAAACACCCGGCGTTGGCTTCCTGTCGCCTGTCTGGCTAGACGGCGACATCAGCAATGCATTAGGTGAGTACCGCGACTCTTCCGTTCCCACGCGTAAGGCCGGGGCTTCGCTCGTTTCTCTTGTGCGACCTCGTCTTTATGAACGAAGCCCTCACGATTCACTTGCGCCTTTCACAGAGATACCACACTGAGAAAAATATTTTCTTGAGTCTCGCACTTGAAGAGTTAGTAGTCCGTGCATATTTCTTGAAGATTCGTTGTTTGCGCTTTTACGTTTATCTCAGCAAATATATACCCTGGGTGTTCAACATTTCGTCATAAAAAAAAACATCAAAAAAAGTATCTAAACCCGTGCAATTTTCGTTTTTATCATAGTAAATGTATTATAAGAGAAAAAAAATAGCGATAATGGCAAAAAAAAAAAAACGAAAATCCGGGAGCGACCCCGCCGGGAATAGAACCTTGGTTCGCCTATGTGGAAGGCGAGTAGTGTTAACCACGCGGCCCCGCGAAATGATACGGTTTCTAGTTATTTGAAGAGAGTTCTCTAGGTCCTGTCTAATAAAATATGATACAACTGCAAAGAAACTCCATAGTAAATGTTTGATCGCATGTGGGAATCGTGCCGAACGATGCCGCTAGGGGAGCTCCCGTTTCCTCGCCCTTTCTATCCGGCGCTGCTCCATACTCACCTCACTTCACCCTCATCGGCTCCCAAATTTGTTCACTATATGTGTCTGAGTTTAGTTTGCCCTCAAATTAATGCGCAAACTTTTCAGATTCTGCGGAAACTGTGGAAAATATTTTGTTTTTTTAAATTATACGCCACATGTCTGAATTTTAAAAATAGTATTTGGCACAAATATTGAACAATGCAGCTTTGTAAGATAATTTTCAGTGTGTAACATTTCGGTGACCGTAATCACGTATTGAGTTTTAGACTCTATGGCCTAGTGCATTATTGAAGGTTCAGGGTATTGGCACTAACCTCGAGAATTTAAGGTGTAGGGTATTGACGATATCCCAGGGAGTTTGCCGACTCCTACGCCATATGCTCCCAATGTTGGGTGTGGACAGCGGAAAAGTTTAGCCCTTTAATAACTTACGACACTGAGTGTAATAACGGAGCGAAATTACCGCTGCGAACAGACTGTAAACAAAATAACTAAAGTTTTTTTGACCACTGTACTCTGCACTCGACATGTCTTATTCTGCTCAATTGTGTAACGTGTTTGAAATTTTTAAATTCTTTTTTATCTTTTTTTTTATGTTTTAAATAAGTGGACTGAAATTTTAAACAGACTGTCCACTAACAAAATACTAAGGTGGTCTCATTAAATGTGGGTTTACAATTTAAAAATTATGATTAAATGTTTGTGCAGTTAACTGCCGATCGCTCACACAGAACCACATGTTCTGAATTTACGGTTCGCAGTTCATACGATAGTTTATTTCCAGACAATGAACACTCGCGGTCGCGGCGAATGTCATGTTGAACACATATATAAATAAACATTTTTCAGACCCGGGGTGTATTTGGTTCATTACGGCTAATTTAATGCCATTACATTTTTAACTTCAGTGTGCAAACATAACTGCGATTCTAGTAATATTTTAACATCACAAAGTTAACATAACTAACCACGTGGTAAGGGTTCTGACTACCTGTTGCTTAAACTGCGTTGCGGACTGTGAAATATACGGTTTTCCACGGAACTATTAAACGTGCGTCCATTGTGTGCTGGTGCATAAGAAAAGAACACGCACTTTAGATGTGGGCTGTTGAGTACTTTCAAAACGTCAAGCACATTAGAAATGCTGTTTCAGAGTCCTCCAAAACGGCTAAAAACAGCAAAGCGCTTTATCTCAAAATCTACGACCTGCATTGCAACTTGCTACAGACTTTCAACTAATAAAATGATATGGTCACCGCTTTAAATCCGATAGGTACACGCATTACGACTAGGACACTACACGCCAGTTCAAAGTCTTGCGCTTATTGGCGATAGAGCAATTTATGCGATTGGCAGTGTAGCCCTTATCGCTCCCGCACTTATCTGCCTCAGACGCGGAAAATAGCCCCAGGTATGCAGACCCCTTAACTTCTTTGTGAATCGGCCTTTAGCGCTCCACGAATTATGCGCCTCAGTTAAATACAAACTTCCTAATTAAGAGCCCGTAAGAGTTAAGAGTTAGTAGTCCGAGAATAATTTCTGTAAATTCGTTGTTTGGGCGTTTACGTTTATCCCAGAAAATTAATACCCTAGGTATTCTACTTTTTGCCGGAAAAGATAAAAAAAAATTATCTAAGCCCATACATTCTCATTTTTCATCATATTAGTTGTGTCGAAAAAGAAAAATATATCCGTGAAGGTGGGAAGGATTCGCATTTTTAGTTTGCCTTCACAGTTACCTTTAGAGGTAGTAGAAAAGTAAAACGGTACAGCTGTAGTTTAATCTCTGAACTTTCATCGCGTGCAATGAAATCCCACTGTTACAGATCTAATGTACACAGGGGAGCGTGACGACGTAAGCACTTCACGTCGATTCAGCGCCTTGTGCGTACGGGCGACGGGGCGCTGGGCGCGCGTGTTAAGATAGCCC
Source organism: Clitarchus hookeri (assembly GCA_002778355.1). Lineage (NCBI taxonomy): Eukaryota > Metazoa > Arthropoda > Insecta > Phasmatodea > Phasmatidae > Clitarchus > Clitarchus hookeri. Next base: position 45,533 of record NQII01000413.1, read on the forward strand.
GTATTGCTGTGCCTGAAACGCG
>NQII01000413.1:45570-90251 GCA_002778355.1 Clitarchus hookeri
GGGGGGGGGGGGATCTCTGGGCCATGCACTCTTGAAACAGACATGCAATACTGATGCGTGCTCAGGCGGCACAGGTGAACATTTTCAACGTGCCCGCAGCACGCTCACCCTCATTGCCCCACGCGCCTTTCTGCTGCGATAGCCGCCCATGACAACCCAGTGGCAGCAGGTGAAACTGCTGAGGTTGAAACGCAGATACCGCGGCAGGCAGTGCTCTTTAGCACTAGGGCCGTGGGGACTGGGGATTGATACAGTGATGTTATACCCTGAGAGATATCTCCGCCAGTGAAGTTGTTAACACAAGTAAGTTTTTTGTCAGATCCTCACGAGTTTTGTTCTCATAAAAGAGTTAAATGTGAATTTGGTGATGAGTTGCAGTGTTCTCATGTATTGTCTAGTTAAACTGGTGATATACAGATGTTATATATATAATGTAAACCAGCGTCTTGGTAAGGTTGTCATTCGTGCGCTGCGACTGTCGTTTGTTATTGCAGTGAAGGAAGTTAGTCTGCAGTACGCTAGGCGGCGTAGTACGTATTCGTGCGTGCAATCGGCCAGGCGTAGGTGAGGCGAAATTTGAAATATTTCTTTCTGACCTTCAACGAGGGCAGATTGTTCGAGCTGGGTTATTAGAAGCAGGTGTATCGAAGACTGTCTGTTTGTTACGTGGATCGAGAGCAACCATAGACGAAATGTCCTGGCGTTTTCTTTTATGTGGGCGTACCCATTCTCTGATTGGCTGCGCGAAGTTCTGGAGCGGGTCTTGTGTCTAACTGGCCGCTACATGCTGCCTAAGGTTCCCAATTTTCTGGGCTACCAGCTGGCAAGTAGGTTACTAGGTGCTATTTCCACTCTGTATTCTCAATTACTCTGTTCTGTGGAGCAACAGTGTCCAAGGTGATGACAACATACACAACTCACCAAACTTGAACATTATCCGGTGCAGATGCCCTCCCTCATCATCGCTGACAGAACTGAGTGCCTCATCGCATGCCGAATAGTACAAAATTTACCTGAAAACAATTCACGTGTTGTATGCTTTCATTTTGCGACGAATCGCAGCTGTACTACGTATTAATCAGGTTCGTTCAGGTGTTTCCATTATTNTGAATTTGGTGATGAGTTGCAGTGTTCTCATGTATTGTCTAGTTAAACTGGTGATATACAGATGTTATATATATATAATGTAAACCAGCGTCTTGGTAAGGTTGTCATTCGTGCGCTGCGACTGTCGTTTGTTATTGCAGTGAAGGAAGTTAGTATGCAGTACGCTAGGCGGCGTAGTACGTATTCGTGCGTGCAATCGGCCAGGCGTAGGTGAGGCGAAATTTGAAACATTTCTTTCTGACCTTCAACGAGGGCAGATTGTTCGAGCTGGGTTATTAGAAGCAGGTGTATCGAAGACTGTCTGTNTTTCTTTCTGACCTTCAACGAGGGCAGATTGTTCGAGCTGGGTTATTAGAAGCAGGTGTATCGAAGACTGTCTGTGTGTTACGTGCATCGAGAGCAACCATAGACGAAATGTCCTGGCGTTTTCTTTTATGTGGGCGTACCCATTCTCTGATTGGCTGCGCGAAGTTCTGGAGCGGCTCTTGTGTCTAACTGGCCGCTACATGCTGCCTAAGGTTCCCAATTTTCTGGGCTACCAGCTGGCAAGTAGGTTACTAGGTGCNTCTGGGCTACCAGCTGGCAAGTAGGTTACTAGGTGCTCTGTATTCTCAATTACTCTGTTCTGTGGAGCAACAGTGTCCAAGGTGATGACAACATACACAACTCACCAAACTTGAACATTATCCGGTGCAGATGCCCTCCCTCATTATCGCTGACAGAACTGAGTGCCTCATCGCATGCCGAATAGTACAAAATTTACCTGGAAACAATTCACGAGTTGTATGCTTTCATTTTGCGACGAATCGCAGCTGTACTACGTATTAATCAGGTTCGTTCAGGTGTTTCCATTATTNGTTGTATGCTTTCATTTTGCGACGAATCGCAGCTGTACTACGTATTAATCAGGTTCGTTCAGGTGTTTCCATTATTTGTGTTATTTTAGAATTGGTCCATGCATTATTTGACACCTACTGGGAAACCCTAAGCCAATAATAAACAAATCACAAACTGCAGATCCAATAATTGCCTCCCATTGCAAGAGCAAAGTAACTAATGACCAGTTGCAATATGCATGTTTGTACATAGTCTGCGGACTCTAGCCCACAGTTCATTAAACTTGCGTAATTTTCAGGCCTCTATATGTAATTCACAAATAAATTTGGTTTTTGTTTGCTGTAAATTGCTCCATTAGTTTTCATTTTAGGCCAACACAACCTCNGTAATTCACAAATAAATTTGGTTTTTGTTTGCTGTAAATTGCTCCATTAGTTTTCATTTTAGGCCAACACAACCTGAGTGCCCACGCTGCCTTCAGACAAGGTTGACAACATGTATGACAGAAGGCTGTTGCTTGAAGACAAGTAGGGGGAGCGAAAGACTTTTGCTATATCTGGGAGACATTAATGGCCTAAGTGACATTTGATTATTCAAGGAAGGGGTCNGGGGAGCGAAAGACTTTTGCTATATCTGGGAGACATTAATGGCCTAAGTGACATTTGATTATTCAAGGAAGGGGTCTCAGAGAGAGGGATACTAATTGCCAGCACCCTTTAACCTGGGAAACAGATCATCCCCTCCCCATTGCCCCTGAGGAGGTGTGTTTTGGTTAGCTGACTGGTTATCCCATCCCTTCTGAGGTGTGCTGTGATTGGTNCCCATTGCCCCTGAGGAGGTGTGTTTTGGTTAGCTGACTGGTTATCCCATCCCTTCTGAGGTGTGCTGTGATTGGCTGTAGCTTGTGGGGGTTCCCTTTTGGTAGACAAAGTGCCCAAATGGAATTTGTGGGACATTGGAATTTTTCGAGGANTGTAGCTTGTGGGGGTTCCCTTTTGGTAGACAAAGTGCCCAAATGGAATTTGTGGGACATTGGAATTTTTCGAGGAAGTCTGGAGGGCGAGAGGCTAGGGTGGTGTAAGGGGGGCGTAGAGTTAGACCAGGAGAGTTGAGGAGTCAGTCAGTCCTTGGTTAGAGACCTGTAGAGGGTAATCAGGTGTAATTAGACGTAATTGCGTAATGAGTAAGTGCATAATGAATAAGTGCACATACCAAGAGTAAGTACCGAGACTAAGTACATGTATCCAGAAAGTCGTTACACACTTAGTACACATCCTACCCCGACCACTACTCACTCGCAACTGAGCTGTGAATCGTTAATATGTTTGTGATATACGTCCGCCATCTTGGTTGGTTTCGATTCCTGCCATGGGTAAGTGAAGAATAATTAAATTTATACTGGTCTACTACCTGATCCGATTCCCGTCGAGGATAATTAAACCATAAATACATTTATACAGAACAAGCCCTTTGTTCGAATCCCATCAAGGACAAGGAAAACACAAATATAGTTATATTCACCAAAACCTTTCTTCGATTCTCGTCAAGGATAATTAAACCGTAAGTACATTTATACAGGACAAGTCCTTGGTTCGAATCACGTAGAGGGTAAGGAAAACGCAAGTATATTTATACTGACATAAACCTTGCTTCGATTCCCATTGAGGGTAATTAATACGAGAGTACGTTTGTATTGGGTTAGTCCTTGGTTCGAATCCTGCCAAGGTTAAATCATGATTAGATTTATACCGAGATATTCCTTAATTGGATCACCATCAAGGATATTTCAAGTGTAAATACATCTATACCGACATAAACCTTGGTTCAAGGCCCNTCCTTAATTGGATCACCATCAAGGATATTTCAAGTGTAAATACATCTATACCGACATAAACCTTGGTTCAAGGCCCGGTGAGGTTAAATACATTTGTACCGATTTAGTCCTTGGTTCAACTCCTGTCAAGAGTAAGTAAATCATAAAAAAGTTATACACACCCCCTAGAAAGAAATTAAAGAGTAATTACAGAGGGTGATTACATTTGAGCAAATACTTATAATTACACATCCAACATCTACGAGAGCCATTACCATACTGAACACCATCACATTGTTATACCCCCCAAAAAATAATTCGAAGTAATTGCATATCGGAAGTAAATACATAGGGAACTATAGGGAGGAAGTACCTCTACGTATAGCAAACATTGCCTACCGCTTGTAAGCTATCGAGCAGGGGAAGGGAATATACACCGTGGAGGAGAAACGTACACGAAATTTTCAGTGAAGCGAGACACACTCCTACATTAATATGGAATCCGTCCCCGAAACTTAAATTAATAATAGTAGTGTTAATTTAAAATATGCGTGTATGTGTGTTTGTGGGTGTGTGCACCAATGATCGGTAGTACCGCGTTGTGGATCCCTTCTTTGGGGAGGTCCATCCCGCAGATTTGGATCACGGAAGCGGGCGCGTAACACACTCCGTTTCAATCTACAACGACATGCATGCGGACGAGGATAACATACAGATACACGTAAGAAAACTGGGCATCNACACTCCGTTTCAATCTACAACGACATGCATGCGGACGAGGATAACATACAGATACACGTAAGAAAACTGGGCATCTCCCAACTCTTTCGTGTCCGTGAATCCGTGTAGCCAATAGGAATCGAGAATTTTGTTTTTCGATATTTTTTTCGTGGCAATTGGGGTATACACGACAAGTGCTTCAATTTGCTGTGGCGATTATCATTTTTGTTTTAATAAATACGTGAACACTCTTCGGCAGTAGTATTCACGCATTTTTAAACACCGTAAAAAAAATACAAAATTAGATGTGCATATATGAAACCTGTATCAGTAATTAGCAACAGCTGAGTATTTTTAATTTCGTAAGTTGCAATACTGTACTTTTCTTCGATTCTTAGAATGGTTAAAATTCATCCCGAGTCGTCGACTTGTTCCACTTGCATTTCGTAGTACGTTTTCTTACATGTCNACTTGCATTTCGTAGTACGTTTTCTTACATGTCCGTGCATTGGAGAACGGGCATTAGAAAGGGTCCCGAAGTTTTAGCTTCGGATGCTGGGTAAGGAATGTTGTCTTCCCGCCACGATCTCCACGATCTTCGCGCGTCTGTCTATATTCAATGTAGCTAGGCTCGCCCCTCGTCTTTTTTACCCCTTCATTACATTNCCACGATCTTCGCGCGTCTGTCTATATTCAATGTAGCTAGGCTCGCCCCTCGTCTTTTTTACCCCTTCATTACATTCTTCAGGGAGCGACCCTTTGTTCCATCACGGTCTGCTGGTCGACCTGCTCCCTGTGCTGCACAGTGCTCCTAGCGGGAAAAATGTCAACACTCTCGACCGACGGCAGGGAATGTCGTTTCACTGTATAAGAAGCGTGGCCACTGCAAATTAGTTTCGTTTTTGTATGCATTAAAGTATTCATTATCGCAATGAGACCGTATTTGTGTTGGTAACAATTTCACAGTCACATGATGGCCGCATGTTTTCGAGTTATATTTATGGCAACGTTAATTTTCATGTTTGGTGCAGGGATATCCAGAGGGCAGAAAGAAGAGATTAACGGATAAGCGTCTGTAAGCCGTCTAGGCCGTACCTACTGCGCATTTCCATGAGGAAACGTCCCACTTATTTACACACTATACGAGGTTCAAATACAAAAACACTTATTCGGCGTATTATAGGTTAGTTTAGAGTGATTTAAACTGCAAAAACAGGTATTCACATACTACCCTAGGTTATTTTAGTCGGTCCTGTTAGGTTGGTGTACTGTATTGAAAAATTATGGATGAAAACGCATTTGCTCATGAAAAACTTAAANTAGTCGGTCCTGTTAGGTTGGTGTACTGTATTGAAAAATTATGGATGAAAACGCATTTGCTCATGAAAAACTTAAAATTTTTCCATTTCCTTGGTTAAAATCGAAATATACATAATGAAGTTGTTACTTCTTAGTGTTAAGTTTCACAGCAGAAAAAATTGGAAACTAGAAGAATCAATTCCCAAGTCTTAAGTTTAGCCAATCACAGAGGAGAACACACTTAAATNAGAAAAAATTGGAAACTAGAAGAATCAATTCCCAAGTCTTAAGTTTAGCCAATCACAGAGGAGAACACACTTAAATAAACACATATATAGTATATTTTGCTTTCAAATAACGGACTTTAAATATTTATTTATTTATTTTGGCCTGCTCCTAAAAACAACTGTCGTTTGAAAAAATACTATTAAAGAAATACCTGCTTCTATTTTGATTTCAGTTAACATTCTGTATAATGCTTTTCTATTGNAAAAACAACTGTCGTTTGAAAAAATACTATTAAAGAAATACCTGCTTCTATTTTGATTTCAGTTAACATTCTGTATAATGCTTTTCTATTGGTTGAACTTAGTAGGATATTTATTGTATCAGTTCAACTTTTGCAGCCTACTACTTCATACTGCTTACTGTTTGTATTTTTCATTGTGTAAACCACTTAAGGCCCCCACCTATCTGGCGCTTGAACTGCGTTACAATGTTAGAAATTCAAGTTTTTCTGTAAAATTATTAAACGCGTGTCCACTGTGATGATCTACGAAAACAACGCATACTTCAGACGAGGGCTTTTGAGTGCTTTCAAGACGTCACGCACATTAGAAACACAATTTTAGAGTACTTCAAAATGGCTAAAAACGGCTTTGCCAAAGTGCCATATTTCAAAATACTCGCGTCAGATACATACAAAACTATCTCAATGGCCCTGCATTGAACCTTCCTATAGACTTTGTNTATTTCAAAATACTCGCGTCAGATACATACAAAACTATCTCAATGGCCCTGCATTGAACCTTCCTATAGACTTTGTGCCAATAAAATGATAGGGTCACCGCTGCAAGTCCCATAGGTACACACAGTGCGACGAGAACACTGCACGTCGCGTCAGTTCAGAGCCTTGCGCTCAGCGGCGATGACGGCGCACTTGTTGCTCGAGGCAGTCTCACCCTCATCGCTCCTGGGCCTCTCAGCCTTAAAAGCGGAAAACACCTCCAGGTAGACGGGTCCCNTATTTCAAAATACTCGCGTCAGATACATACAAAACTATCTCAATGGCCCTGCATTGAACCTTCCTATAGACTTTGCGCCAATAAAATGATAGGGTCACCGCTGCAAGTCCCATAGGTACACACAGTGCGACGAGAACACTGCACGTCGCGTCAGTTCAGAGCCTTGCGCTCAGCGGCGATGACGGCGCACTTGTTGCGCGAGGCAGTCTCACCCTCATCGCTCCTGGGCCTCTCAGCCTTAAAAGCGGAAAACACCTCCAGGTAGACGGGTCCCTTAACGTTAAATGTTACGTAAACATTCGTCAATACTAAAACGATTTGTTTTGCTTTCTGTTTTTTTTACATGCATATAAGTGTAAGAATCAGTAACATTGTAAAATATTGTTACGATTTCTCAAAGTCAGTGGGCTTTAGCCAGGTTCTTCAAGGGCTAGAGGTCTTAATTAAATAAAAGAGTTAATATTTTCCTGCAAACGCATGCGCAGTAACCATATATAGCCACGGCGGATCACAGACACTGGTCTGAACGGGGGTTTCAAGGCCAGTTAACTGAGAAGCAGCCATAGCAGGGCACGGCAACTTCATATCCAGAGCTTCCTGACGTCGGAGGGGTTATCGGTGACCCTGATCGCTAAGGCGAGCCCGAACTGGCGATGGTCCCACGTCAACTCGTCAGGAGGCTCGTTTACGAACTGGAGGGTAAAAAAAAATTCGCGAGCTCAATTACCTGCATACTGGAGCCTCAATTACTTGTTCACTGATTGCTGGTCAGGTGAATAGCCAGTTTTACCACTGACCTGGTAAAACGGGAGTCCGCGTCTTTTTATTTGCAAATCTTTATTTAGGTCATGTCGGCTGCTGTCGACAGGCACTTGTTTAGCATTCGTAACAGAATGTCGAAATGTTGATACCATAACTAAAAAAATTGGAAAATATATGCAAGTAAACGTAGTGCCTGAATACAGTATAAAAGTAATTTTTTTTTGTATCTGCTTACCCATGAAACCTTTCTGATAGTATTGTAAGTATGCGAAATTTATAAAGTAATTATTACAGTAAATTAAAAATAACCACCAGTCCTTACAATATAAAACAGATATATAATATTCACGAAAAAATACTTCAAAATAAGTTACTCAGGCATTCCCGTGTACGTTTTTAACGTTAAAGCGATATTATGTAAAATTGAAAATTTTGTGATTTGATGAATAAGAACGTAGCTAGTTAAGTTATATCAGAAAAACCAAATACTGAACTATCAAATGCGTTGCTATTTTAAGCGTATAAAAATCGGGCCTTAAATTCTGTGTTGTATGGTTTTAAATACAAGTTTGTCTTTAGTTCTCGTAAAGATGCTGATGCACACCACATATCCTCTGCCACGGGATAAGACTCTCTTGTCTACCGGCGCAGTCACTGCGTCCTTATAGCTCTGCAATTAACGAGGTCCTCATTTGTTTTCATTCACTTGGTTTTTGCATCTTTATTATTGTTAATATTTTAACGAGTTTTTCACGGCCCACATTCAGTATTCCTTTTTGTGAAAGAGTCTTCGCAAGGTTCATCGCGTAAAAATCTGCAAATTTTAAATTACGGATTAGTAATTTTCAGTATAAAATAACTGCCCGTATTTTAACTTTTAATGATTCTAGTGTAGTAAACGTTCTCCTGTTATTAAACTAACTATAACTTCAGTTTCGAAGCAATCTACAAGATGCATTACATCAAAGACTCAGACACATTAAAATAAACACTTCAAGGACATAAAACTAGAATAAAATACAGGATGAGTATAAAAGAAACCGTAACCGTAACACCGGACATGCTGACAAGAGCATGGAACGAGTTTGATTATCGCGTAGGTGTCGTTCGGGCCACTCGTGGTGGTCACATTGAACATTTATGAATGTATGGTAAACAAACTTCACGGTTCATTTGATTGGTCAATCAAGGTTGTAGGTTGTTTGGTTTTGATATTATAGACCTTCAAAGTTGGGGTATTCTTTTATACTTATCCTGTAGAATGCGCTCCCGGTAAAATGATTTGGAAGCCGTCGTTTACTTGAATGCATTTTTGCGGGTGCAGTGACAAGAGGGCGTAGAGACGCAAAAGCAATGGGCANGGTTGTTTGGTTTTGATATTATAGACCTTCAAAGTTGGGGTATTCTTTTATACTTATCCTGTAGAATGCGCTCCCAATAAAATGATTCGGAAGCCGTCGTTTACTTGAATGCATTTTTGCGGGTGCAGTGACAAGAGGGCGTAGAGACGCAAAAGCAATGGGCAGATCCCCAGAATTTGGAAACTGAGAGAGTGCTAGAGGGCGTGTCTGTAGTCTAATGTCTAGTTGCTATTTTCTGTGTGTGATTACTTCTAACTTGTCTGAAGTTCTGCGTAAGTTGTACTTTCGACCTACTCACTACGTACTCTTACGCCACGTGTAAACAAGTCTGGAAGAAAACGCCTAGGAGCAACGAACGCACCGTATTTCTACGCTGGATAGACAAACAGCGAAATAATTTCCTCCTTATCAATCAGTACGTTTATATCGTCAGCTAAGACCAAAGTTTCGGTAACCTAGTTATCGGAAAGCAGAGTTTGTTTGCGGTATAAACACTGCGAAAGTGAGGTTTCGCAGTATCTCAAGACCAAGGTTTTTAATTCAATCGCGTAGAATGTTAGGTTCGAAGTGCGGTATAAACCACGAAACTTCTGTTTCGTTTGTAAATATTGTATGAAATATACTACTGGGATCTATTTACGTGCAAAACACGATGTTTAATTGATTAAAAATAATTTGTTTGAATTTGAAGTGTTTATACATATAATTCTGATGTTAAGTACGAAAATAACTAATACACAATAAATATGTGGCATCTGTAAAAATTTTATGAAACACCACATTTTTATCATGCTATAAAGCAACGTATTCAACTTTAAATAACGTTATGGTAACATTTATGATTTTTCTTGTATATTTTTAAAACACACTATTTCACGTTTGTACAATATTTTTCCACACGAAAATAAACAACACTTCACACTAAGGTGGAATACAGTTTTCAGCAGATTACGCGTATTGCAAACACTGTTTTGAAGCTCTTCACGGCCAAAAACGACGTCTTCAGGCACATAGCTTAAAATATTCTGGGTGAATTTCTTTGAAACTAGCACAGGACCCTGCATTCAATCTTGCTACAGACTTTCAACCAATAAAATGATCAGCGCTTAAAATCCCACGCAGCAGTTCAGAGCCTTGCGCGTAGCGGGCGATAGCACACTTGATGCGTGTGGCAGTGTCACCCTTATAGCTCCCGCGCTTCTCGGTCTCAAACATGGAAAACAGCTCCAGGTATACGGGCCCCTTGGCGGTTACTTAAATGTGTTACGTGAACATTTGTTAACACTGAAATTATTAGTTTTANGTGGAAAACAGCTCCAGGTATACGGGCCCCTTGGCGGTTACTTAAATGTGTTACGTGAACATTTGTTAACACTGAAATTATTAGTTTTAATTTCGGTTTTTTTTTGCATGCATATATAAGTGTAAGAATCAAAAAATTTGTAAAATATTGACGTGATAAGATCCGTGGTAGTGTTAATTTTACATGAGGTGGAAGAATACACAACGTGCGCACAAGTAGATCTTAATCAGTGCTNTAAACCACGAAACTTCTGTTTCGTTTGTAAATATTGTATGAAATATACTACTGGGATCTATTTACGTGCAAAACAAGATGTTTAATTGATTAAAAATAATTTGTCTGAATTTGAAGTGTTTATACATATAATTCTGATGTTAAGTACGAAAATAACTAATACACAATACATATGTGGCATCTGTAAAAATTTTATGAAACACCACATTTTTATCATGCTATAAAGCAACGTATTCAACTTTAAATAACGTTATGGTAACATTTATGATTTTTCTTGTATATTTTTAAAACACACTATTTCACGTTTGTACAATATTTTTCCACACGAAAATAAACAACACTTCACACTAAGGTGGAATACAGTTTTCAGCAGATTACGCGTATTGCAAACACTGTTTTGAAGCTCTTCACGGCCAAAAACGACGTCTTCAGGCACATAGCTTAAAATATTCTGGGTGAATTTCTTTGAAACTAGCACAGGACCCTGCATTCAATCTTGCTACAGACTTTCAACCAATAAAATGATCAGCGCTTAAAATCCCACACAGCAGTTCAGAGCCTTGCGCGTAGCGGGCGATAGCACACTTGATGCGTGTGGCAGTGTCACCCTTATAGCTCCCGCGCTTCTCGGTCTCAAACATGGAAAACAGCTCCAGGTATACGGGCCCCTTGGCGGTTACTNATGGAAAACAGCTCCAGGTATACGGGCCCCTTGGCGGTTACTTAAATGTGTTACGTGAACATTTGTTAACACTGAAATTATTAGTTTTAATTTCGGTTTTTTTTGCATGCATATATAAGTGTAAGAATCAAAACATTTGTAAAATATTGACGTGATCAGATCCGTGGTAGTGTTAATTTTACATGAGGTGGAAGAATACACAACGTGCGCACAAGTAGATCTTAATCAGTGCTNAGATCCGTGGTAGTGTTAATTTTACATGAGGTGGAAGAATACACAACGTGCGCACAAGTAGATCTTAATCAGTGCTTTCAAAAGTGCTCAGTTTACCGTGAGCAACCTGTGTAAGGTTATGTCATCGAGGGTGTGTCCATCTGGAAACAGTGCTTGAGAACTAGAGGGAAATGACCTGTGGCAGTGAGCGTGCGACGCTAGCGCTCGTCGCGTCAGACGTCTGCATTACTTTCGACTCTGCGAGGTGGCTTGCTCTATGCCCGGCTCAGTTCCCCTCCTATTTCCTCCCCTTTTCCCTCGTCTTTGATTTCCCCTTCTCTAATGCGAAACCATTTTTTGTTAATGGGGAAAGTTAATATAATTCCTTGCACACCTTGCACCCCGAGTACGCCCGGTCGTCGCCTGCAGGAGTTGTTTGAGGAGCTGCAATATGTTTTAATTTGTAATTTAGCCGTCGCGTCCGTGGGACGAGGGCAGAGATAAGGCACCTTTTAATTTGTTCCATCGCCTGAGAGGCCGTGATGTTGAGCAACACGACACGGTGAGTCGTGGTCGCAAGTATTGTGTAAATCGCNGTTCCATCGCCTGAGAGGCCGTGATGTTGAGCAACACGACACGGTGAGTCGTGGTCGCAAGTATTGTGTAAATCGCGTCTGTTTTAATTGGTTTTAATATTTGTGTGGCGTAGTTTGTGTCGTCTTGGACATTCAGTGAGTTGGTGTTTTTTTCTAAATTTTGGTTTCGGTCGCCAGCTCAATTTTGGTTTCTGTCTAACTAAAACTCTAGCTTTGCTGTGTGTTCCAGTCTTTTTGACGTGTAATGTTTACTTTTGTATGCAGCCGCAGATTCATTTAAGTTTTTTCCATATGCTATGCGTCGACGATTCTAACGTTGGGCGTAAATAATTAATTTTAAATGTGTTTGTCTTTTTGCCTTTTAATCGATGGAGCTCTGATAGTTCATTTGACTGCCTCCAACGATACTTCACTTTTAAGTAAATTTTACTAAAGGTTTTAGTATATTTTATTAAAGGNGTTCCATCGCCTGAGAGGCCGTGATGTTGAGCAACACGACACGGTGAGTCGTGGTCGCAAGTATTGTGTAAATCGGGTCTGTTTTAATTGGTTTTAATATTTGTGTGGCGTAGTTTGTGTCGTCTTGGACATTCAGTGAGTTGGTGTTTTTTTCTAAATTGTGGTTTCGGTCGCCAGCTCAATTTTGGTTTCTGTCTAACTAAAACTCTAGCTTTGCTGTGTGTTCCAGTCTTTTTGACGTGTAATGTTTACTTTTGTATGCAGCCGCAGATTCATTTAAGTTTTTTCCATATGCTATGCGTCGACGATTCTAACGTTGGGCGTAAATATTTTTGCCTTTTAATCGATGGAGCTCTGATGGTTCATTTGACTGCCTCCAACGATACTTCACTTTTAAGTAAATTTTACTAAAGGTTTTAGTATATTTTATTAAAGGNGTTCATTTGACTGCCTCCAACGATACTTCACTTTTAAGTAAATTTTACTAAAGGTTTTAGTATATTTTATTAAAGGAGGCTTTACTGGGCTTATTAGGCTGCCCTCATTTTTTTAAATTGCTCATTATCTAAATTCTAGTCAACGTATTTGTATTTTTGCAAATTTTTAAGCATTTGCACTCATCGTATTCAAGTGGCAATTCTGTATTTCACGTTTTAATTAACATCAAATTGTATGGGCAATTCATTGAATACTCTTACGTTTTGTAATATCTTTTGTTAAATTTTTAACCTTTTCTATGCATTTTTTNTATGGGCAATTCATTGAATACTCTTACGTTTTGTAATATCTTTTGTTAAATTTTTAACCTTTTCTATGCATTTTTTGGATTCTGGAAATGTTTGTGATGATCAATTTTATGAATTGTAAGAAATCTGAGATCCCTCTTTATGGTGCTNTTTTTGGATTCTGGAAATGTTTGTGATGATCAATTTTATGAATTGTAAGAAATCTGAGATCCCTCTTTATGGTGCTACCAGTTATTATAAAAATATCTTGCCAAAATGTAAGCTTTAAAATAGTTTGTTTGTGTTCAATTACTTGTGCTTCAGCACAAGCGTACCGCGTGGTGGCACAGCGCCGCCTGTGTAAACACAGATGTGGTCGCGGAGGCGGAGCGGGGGACATGTTGCGAGGCGTAGCCTACTTGAGCTAGCTCACATGCTGCACTCCGCGTGAATAGGGACTGGAAATATTCCTGGGGTCAGCGACCTGTATACTAGAGTTGAAAGGATCTCAGTTTTTTTTATTGGATATTGCCTATAGTTGACGTAATTGTACGTCACTAGTTCTCTTTAGTAAGAAAAATTGAGCTACAAAATTTACAGAATATTCTATAAACCGTTTTCAGGGTAGCAGCTATCATACTTCAATACTAGACTCACAATGCACTGTTGCAGAAACAATCAGAATAACGTTTTTTTGTAACATTGAAACATAATGCTCTTCTCTAGAAATTACATTTGTATGGACTGGAAGCGGGTTAATTGAGAATTTTTGAAAGCCCTACCTGATTTGTCTTTCACCTCATGTAAACGTAAACATTGCCATGCGGTAACATACTCTATACGAAATAGGGAGGGGGGGGGACGTTGGTGTAGTGGTTAGACTAAGTTCCCACCTAGGTTCCCACCTAGGTGAACCGGGTTAGATTTCCGGTGGGGCTGCCCCCAGACTTTAGCATGTGGGTATCATGCTGGACGATGTCACTGGTCGGCGAGTTTTCTCAGGGATTTCCCGTTTCCCCCGCCCTTCCATTCTGGTGCCACTCCATGTCACGTCAATCACCTTCATCGGCTCTGAAGACCTCGATGTAAAGAGCCGCCTAAATATCTTCACTCACTCGAATTAGAGAGCATTTAGGGTTTATTCCCAGCTCGGCCATCCTAATTACGGTTTCCTGTGGTTTTCCGAAATCGTTCCAGGCGATTATTAGGATTTTTTTTACTACTACAGGCCATGACCGCTTATTTTCCCGGTCCTGAATGCCCGAGCTACTGGTACAGGACAGATAAGTACATAGAAGTGAAATAGCGTGGCGGTTTCTTTGATGTAGGTGTACCCATATTCACTACCTGGCTGCTCGAGGCCCCGGAAGTGGGTTGATTGGATATTACATGCCGTGAAAGATTCCGTATTGGTCAGGCTGCCGCCTGGTAAGTTAGTTACCAGGCGCTAATTAGCGAACGACGTTACTCCTTGTTGCTGGTCAGTGATGCCACTTTACTGGCGTGTGCGACTGGAGTTTGCGGTTGAAGGAGCTCTTTCACTTAAGAACTGGCCGCCTGGTTGAAGGAATTTTGCACGTCTGAGGCCTAAAAGCGTGGGAGCGCTAGGGGCGATCGAGACATGCGCATCAACTCTCTCAACGCCTCTACGCGCAAAGCACTGAACTGGTGTGCCATCTTGTCGTCGGTAACGCACCTCTATGAGACTTTCAGCCTAGACCCTACCATTTTATGACGTAATAATAAAAATAAAGGTTTGATGCACGTCCCTATACCTTTTTAATGTTTTATACCGGAATGTTTATACCTTAAAAATGCCGACAAAACACCCGTTTGAGCAATTTTCACTATCACAAAAACATGCATTAGAGATAAATGGAGGAACTATAAAACGTATAAGATACGTAACGTTTCTTAAATGCTATTCGTAAGCAGACTTCACCTAAACACGTTGGACGGTTTTTTAATAAAACGTTTTCTGCTGGAGCTTTGCACACCGTTCGGCGGCCTACCCAGGCAGCCACCTTAAGTCATAGACTAAAGATGAGGTAGACCGATCTAGCTGGCTGCGTAGAACAAATCTCCGTGTCCCAAAATTGAACTGACTTTTTGCCAACACGCCTAGCAAAAACGGCGTGGATTGGATTTGAGGTTAGAATATTGTTTAGTAAACATTTGCTTTGAGATGTTTTTATACTTCCTCTAACTTATTTGTAATGCAGTTTGATTAAATTCAGATTTCTTAAAGTATTTGGGTAATATAATAGTGCTTGTCATTAAAAAATTTAAGATATAAACAAACAGTTCATCATTTTTGACCATGTGACTTTGAAATTTGTGTTCCTTTGGGGTAGTTCAATGTTGGGTACATGCGCAGAAGACGAATAAGCGGTCTACCTCATCTGTAGTCTATGGATTAAGTATATGATGACCTTCCTCCCGACGAACTGTTAAGATAACAGAATTTCCAATTGTTATTCTGTTGGTCGAGTTGGTAACGAGAGAATAGAATATAATATATTGTCTATTCGCGGTTTCTGCACACTTTTTGAATCGAACCTTCGAGAAAAACCACTTCATCTATTATGTGCTTGGTGGTTTCCTTGGTTGTATCACAGGCGGTTCATATTACTGCTGGCATAAAAGTATCTTATTTTTGTTAATTTAAATTTTTAATTATATTGTATGATATTTAACTTATAATTAATATGAATAAAAACAGGCAGAAAATAGGTGTGTTGGTAACGCCTAGTGATATACAGTTCTTATGGAATTACTATTAAAGTGAATGCGCATGAATGCGGTGCTCTGTCCCTTCGGCGCAGTTTTCTAGACTTGATTAAGCTGTGTTTGCAATAGACAGAGGTATATATCCTGAAAGTGGAACTTAAGCAGGGCGTCAGAAAAGTTGGAAATAACCGTAAATGGACTATACCAGACGGTCGAGATGGTTTCTCAAATATGGTAGCAAGCAGCCACTGAACGGTAGAGCTACTCTTGA
This sequence comes from Clitarchus hookeri, assembly GCA_002778355.1. Lineage (NCBI taxonomy): Eukaryota > Metazoa > Arthropoda > Insecta > Phasmatodea > Phasmatidae > Clitarchus > Clitarchus hookeri. The sequence goes on from NQII01000413.1 coordinate 61,927, forward strand.
GCGTACAAACGAGTGTGAAGTATAGCCTACAGCATACACGTCACTGAACTAGGGGAATATTTCGGGATTTTAGTTATTCTGTTTTTCGCGAAAATGTTTACACGCGCCAGACTTAAATATCTTACTTGCACAATTGCAACTATCCTTTGGTCATTGCGTAGGGACACCCGAATTTCGAGAAAAGATCTCCGTGCTTACTAGATTTCAATACCCTACGGGCGTACTAGCAGTTATATTTTGCTTATTGGTGGCGTGTGACTGTGGGGAGACATTTTCTTACTTGACTGGCCAATCAGAAGTAGGGTAATCCGATGCTGTGCGTCTGTGATTCGCGGGCAGACACCTAAAACTGGAAACACCTAGATCATCCGATCACGGATGTGGGCCTGAGCTAAAGTGTTATGAAATTCAACTGGTCGTGAAATCTTTTCGTGAAAATCGGGTGTCCCTAGTCATTGACCGCGTATCTTTGTGGGCAGACAGTTTATTACCTGACTGGGTCAGTCAGAATTAAAAGTTACTCAGAAACTTAACGCCCGTGTTTGGTGGGCAGGCATATAAGACGCGTGACAGTTAAAATCATCCATGCCCGAGAAAGGATCAAAACTAAAGTGTTTTTGAGTACAGTTAGTCTTGGAATCTTTTCGTGAAAAACAGGTGTCCCTACTTGTAATTTGTTGTAGGTATAGCGCGCGGATAGTTTATAACCATCTCCAATTTTGTAATCATGTGTGACGGGCTTTACCGTTGTCGTACTTTTGGATTCAGTGAATTATAGGTAGCGCCACCTGTTTTTCGCGAACAGATTCCACGACTAGTTGTACTCCAAAACACGTTAGTTCAGAACCAGTGTCGTGGTTGGGTGATTTTAACTCGCACGCGTCATATGTGTCTGCCAGCCAATCACGGGCGCCCAATGTCGGAGTAACTTTTTTTCTGATTGGCCCAGTCTTCTTACACAGGCACGCAGCCAATGGCGAAAAGGAAATGTGCAAACCTGCACGTAGGAAGTTAAAATGTACTCTGTGCATGAATTTTTTTTCGCGAAAAACAGGTTGGCCTAATTATAGCCTATACTCCACAATCATATGCACACTCAAACATCAGCGCTTTGTTCATTGGCTGCTGCGCCAGTGAGCGGCTGGTTCTATCCCAAAACAATTAGCACAGCATTCGGTGAGTTTCTCCTTGAAAATTTATTGACTTGAGTGTTCTAGAGGGCGTGTCTTATAAACTGTGATCCAGTTGCAAACCTGACTTCAGTGCACACATGTTTAGAGTCTGGCTTGTCATTCAATTTATTCGCGGAGTTTTCCGGTTCCCAGCAGTCATAGTCCAGGATGTTTATTTATTTATTTATTTTCGCAGAGAAGAAATTATTTTAGTGGTCATGGATGATCACCATTAACTCTTTGGCTAAATATGCAGTTATCCCTTCGAAGTGTTTCAATTAAACCCTGACTTACAGGTCAGTGTCTCCAAATAATTAACCTTGCAGAAATGAAAACACCGCATGTACCGCGAACTAGCTCAAAATTAGAAAATGCTTCAATAAAAATGATCGTTTAAATATTTACCTAACGCTTTTGTACAGACAGAATACCTGAAATATTTATTCATATTTAATTTACATAACATAATATGCAAATTAATTTTCGTTTGTGGTCTTACGGTGGTGTGGTGGTGGTCAGACTATCCACCTCTGACTTAGGCGAATTGGGTTCGATTTCCGGAGGGGTGGCTCCTGGATTTTTGCACTTGGGAATCGTGCCGGCGGATGCCACTGGTCGGCGGGTTTTCTCGGGGATCTACCTTTCCCCCGCCATTGCATTCTGGCGCTGCTCCATACTCACCTCACTTCACCCTCATTGACTCTAAAAACCTTGATGTTAAGAGTCGCCCAAATATCTCCACTCTTTTCGTCTGTATATTACGTTAAATACATATTTTAATGATACTATTTCAGGAAGTACATCGTAAGTAAAGGATAAGGTAAATATTCTCATATTGTAGCAAGAAATCATATAATCAAACATGGTATAGCTAATGTGGCCATTTTTTTTTCTTCTCAAAACGGGACACTAGTCAGTTTTCATTTGTGAGTAGGTAGATTGNGCCATTTTTTTTTCTTCTCAAAACGGGACACTAGTCAGTTTTCATTTGTGAGTAGGTAGATTGAAAAAAAAAAGAATACATGTTATCAGGATTAATACGTATATTACTTACGTATTTTTTAAAATATTTTTCAGAAGAACAAATTTGCTTTAATATATTAGGCGATCATTTTAAGTAGGAGTATTCTTGACAAAATTGAGCACTGAAGAACTCGATGCGGCGGCAAGATCGGCTCTTCTATGTTTTTCTGATTTTAAATGTTGCTCAATGTCACTGACACCTCCATGTGCCAAACTAAATTCAGTAGGGCATTTTTAACATCTGACGTCTGAGAGAGACCGAGTGTCTTTTTTTAAATATATATATGGATATTTCGTTTGTAAGTTAACATTAAACGTACATTTGCCTTTAGGCATCGTGATTCACAAAAACACGTTCAGAAAATCGATCTCGTAAGTAGACATAAGTAGACAGACTCATGCGCTTACGCTGGAGAACAATCGACGAATAATGCGTGCGTCGGAGAGTCGCGCTGGCGGGGCGGGAGGGAGGGAACCACACCGCCCGCCCGCGCCTCGCAAAAATACGAGCGAGAAGTCATTTGACAACCGCGGGTAAAGCAGCATTCAGACGTTTCTATTTCTATGGTAAATTTACAGTTTTGAAATGATTTTTATGTTTAGTAAATCAATATTTTTGCGGGTTTGATAAAAACGGGACATTTGGGTGTCCCGAAGCTTTCATCGGGGACAACGGGACAGAGTGCTGAAAAACGGGACTGTCCCGTTCAAAACGGGACGTATGGTCACGTTAGGTATAGCCTATTCACGGTAAAGTGAGCACTTTTGAAAGCCCGCTCATTTGGAATAACAGGCAATAAATATATTCTGTTTTAGCCTTATACGTTAGCTTCAGAGTGCGGTGGAATATACATACTGCGTTTATTACTTACATGGCAGTATTATTTAAAAAGATGGTTAAAGGATATAAAATGGCTGAAAGGAAAAAGTAACTAGGGCCTCAAAAGTGCTCACTTTACCTTGAACAGCCTATAAGTGTCATTCAGATTCAAGTTGTGTACATAATATACAAGAAGGTCGTATTTAACTGGTTCACTGCGATACTCAAGGCAGAATGATCTCTCCTGTGGGTAACTGATTCGTAAACCTACATATCTACGTAATGAACGGTTCCACTATCGTCAAACACGAAGCCTACAGCTTTCTGGTTGCGATAACCAAACAACTATTGTGAAAGCTCAAACTGAGCACACATTAGAAAGTTTCTCATTTGCAGCACCTGAAGTCATAGATTAAATTGTGTCTGAAATGGTCGAGGGTGGCCTATCCGGAAAACCTACAAGCGCCATGGAATGCTGAAGTGAATTGGCCTCGCGGTTACTTTAATGTTCACGTAACCATTGAATAAACATGAGGTAGATCGGTTATTCGTCTTCTGCTAATGTACCCAACATTGACCTACCCTAAAGAAACACAACTGTCAAAGTCACATGGCCAACAATGATGAACATGTTTTTTTATATATAAATTTTCAAAAGATAAGCACTTTTAAATGTACAACATACTTTCATCAAATTGAATTTAATCAAACTGCACTACGAATTGGTTAGAGGAAGTCAACATACATCTCCAAGCACTTGTTTACTACTAACTTCAAATCCAATCCATTCCGTTCTTTCTAGACGTGCTGGCAGAAAAGCAGTTCAATACTGGTCGTGCGCAGCCAGCGAAGGTCTACCTCATATTTAGTCTATGCGCGTACCCATTAGTTGACTGACTGGTACTGGCTCTTGTGTGATTGATAAACTATCAACGTGCTACTAGAGATCCCCTGTTGGTAAGGACCTGCAAACTTAGCGTTATTTTGGAACCACAAACTAAACACCAAGATGATGTAGGCTCGTGGGATTTCTGCCATTGGCCGACAACTTGTATGGCACAGTCCAAGGGCCTACAATAAAGCCTCGATGGTTGAGCAATCAATCTCCGGTAAAGTGGCCACACAGGTAAATGACGCCGTGTAAACTGCACTCAAGCAGTTATAGAACAGTGAAGTCTAGCGTGTTACCAAATAATGGCGCGAATTTTGCAGGTCTCTACCTATTGGCTGGGATGCCATGCCGGCTAGCAAGGCACTAAGAGACGTGAAGTATTTCTCTCGGTGACTCGCCTCATATAGAGGGGCTCTTGTTTCGCGAAAATATTCCACCACTAGTTGGACTCCAAAACACTTAAGGTCAGATCCTCTTTCCATGATTGGATGATTTTAATTTCCACGCCTCTTAGGCGTCTATCCGCGAATCTCGGACGTTCAGTGTCGAAGTAACTAAATTATGATTGTCCCAGATAAGAAGAAAAAAGTCTTCACTCACAGACATTGGAAAATAACCAAACGAAAGTTGCAAGCATTCACGTAGTATATTGAAGTGTAGTCTGCACGTAAATATTTTCGCAGTGAACCTAGTCATGACTTTCAGTGGTGACCCTATCATTTTAGTGTACACTAATAAAGGTAAAGGTGTCCTGCACGGCCCTGTGGTATGTCACGTAGCCCGTACTGGAAGTTACGTAACTAAAATTATTGTGAAAAAATCGTATTAGCCCCCTTTACATTTTAAAAATACGCATTACAGGCGAAAATAGTAAACAAAAACTATAGTTAAATTCCAAATTTTCTGAAGCCCTGCTAAAGTTCTACTTTCAGGGTGTACCTCCGCTTCATGCAAACAAAGCTAAACTAAGTCCAGAAAATTACACCAAAGGTACAACCCACCGCATTCGCGCGTCTTCAGTTTAATATTTTGCATGAGGTTTTTTCTTCCTAGGCATTACCAACACACTAATTTTCTCTTCGTTCCTATTTATATTAGTTTTAAATAACATATTATTATTTACAGTTAAATATAAGTTAAAGTTCAATTTAAGCATGGGAAAGATACTGGCATGTTAACAGAAGTAATGTCCGCAAATATATTTTCACTGTCGGATTAACTTAATTCTGATCGGTTCAGTCAGGTAAGAAAAGCCTTCCCACTAAGGCAATACAGCCAATAACTAAAGGAAAATTGAAAGTCTATAATCTGCGCGTAAATATTTTCGCGAATAACATATGGTACTAGTAATGTCAGTAAACAAGTGAAAATGTAATTAAACCTGCACGGTGTTTCGGCCATAGGCAGGATCCTATTAGATTAAAGGAGGCTGGCCCTGAGATACAGAGTACCTCAGAACACACAAGTGAAACAGCAGTTTGAACCGCGAACTCCAACCACACACGCCAACAAAATGGCGGCACTGGTCACAACATATCGGAACGCCTATGGCCAATTGGCGCCTGGTAACCTACTTGCCAACCGGCAGCCTAGCCAGTAGTGAACTTTTCGTGGCACACCGTGGCCAATCAGACTCGAGGCACGTTCCAAGGCCTCACGCAGCCAGTCTTGGGTATTCGGTTAGTGACTTTTAGTTAGCAAATGAAAATGTTTGTACTCCTGTTTTACCAACCAGGCGTTGTGATGCACCAACGTTTATAGACTTTGAATTAATTGTATAATGTTTATGCTATTAGTTTTCCAACCGGTTGGAACGTCATAATTTATTATTATTTATTTATTCATATTTACATTTTATATATATTAGTGTTTAGATTGTTTTATAGGCGTAGTTTTAAGAATTTCGTGTTTTTATTGTTAGCTGCTTGATGGGGAAGGGTGTTTCGAGCAGTAGGCAGTAGGTCGTTTCTCGCCGCCGCATATGACGACGGTTGGCGTAAGCCCGACGGGCAACTAGTTTTTCGTCTTCGGTGCCTGACGCCCTTGTTTATGGGTTGTGCAGCTGGTGGCACAGTTTATATTGGTTTTGGCTTAACGGAAATTCTTTTGTGGAGATACATTAATGTTACGTCGCCACGTCAATGAAATTACGGCCTCTACTTCTCTTGTCCCGTACTGGTGGGGACATCGCTCGAGTAGAAGCCGACGTCGTCCTGCCTCTGCTGGATGCCGGCTAGGTACGTCACGTTGGAGGCGGTGCCAGCGAGACACCGCGGCCGACCTCGTCACAACGGTTACAGCTACGTCGCAGTAGAGCTGCGACGTAGGAGCTTGTTCTCCAACACCGATCAGTCAGGTACGGCGACGGCTTGCCATTTTATGTGACATTATTGCGAGCACGTTTTCGCGACGATTTTGTGTGCCAAGACATTATTGAAATATTCCAGTCGTTCAATAAGGTACGTTCTAAGCCCTCCGCCTGGCTCGCCGATGCATTATATGCATTTGTAGACGAATTCGTAATGGAAATTTTACTGATGGCCAGATGTACTTAAACTATTAGTACTTTAACTACAGTAATTAAAAAAAATTAAAATAATCGTTCTTTGGTTGGTAGTTACTGATTTCACATTTATTAAGAAAACTCTCAATTCTTACACCGACCGAAACATCCAGTTTGCATGCAGTGTGGGGGGAAAATTTTGCTGTATAATACATTGACGAGTGAGGCACTCTTGACTCCCCCCGTTTCACTTAGACGGGTGGTTTCAAATCGTATATATTCTGAGGCCAAGGGGAGCTGGCTGCACTACCCGTGCGATCTGAAGGGGTGGGGCGGAATGAAGACGCAGGAGGAAACGGGAGCACCTGGAAAAAGCCTCGACACTACTACAGTGTCCACCAGACTCCGTACACGAGAGCCCCCGGCCTAATATTTTCCACCCGCTCGGGCCTGGCAACGAAATGAGTGCCCCAGCGTTGAGAGGCCAAGATTCTAAACCACTGAGGCAGGTACTGTATCGACCTTTAAGGGTTGTGTACTTTTTTGCCTACAGACCCACCTCTTCCTTTCTCCGATTAACGTGGTGGCGCGAAACAAAAAGTGTTATTAAGACGCAATTGAAAAAAAAAAAAAACGAGAGACCTTGTCAGCAGCAGACAGTGTGACCCCAAAACACCAAACCTCCACCAACAGTGCCTGGCAATACCGTGGTTAGCATGAAGATGGTGCCATCCGTGCGCACACAGCACACATGCACTTACAAACACCTCGATTTGCTGCGACTCGTAATCACCCAGGTACGGAGAAGTAATTAAGGTGTAAATTCCTGACGGCGCCCGCGCCTTTTATGACTCACGGCATGTTCCCTGCACCGACTATCTGACGAGATAAGGGTCCCACGCGTGGTGGATATCGCCGACGCATCTGCTTGGGCGCGCTGGTACTGGGAACAGCTCGCGATAGCGCCACTCGCCAATCGTCACGAGCGGAAATGCGCGGAGAGCAAACTCACTAGTAAATAACGAACGTTTTCGATATGCACGCCAGGTTCCTTGAACGTTAACTCTTCGCCATGTTGAAATGCATAGAATGTATTTATTTTATCGTAACAGATGGGCGCTTTTGAGGCCTACGCCCAATTGTAGCCCGTGGCAGGCTAATATGATTTTTTTCTCCTAAGGGGATTCCATAGTAAAAAATGTAGACACGTCAAGGTCACACGTCTAGCTATAANAGGGATTCCATAGTAAAAAATTTAGACACGTCAAGGTCACACGTCTAGCTATAAATAATTATTGCGACGGGATCTCCCAAGGCAGCGCTGTGAATTTTGGGGTATGGTCTGTTCGCGGTTTCTTCACACTTCTTTAATCAAACCTTTGAAAAATAACCCCATGTATGACATGTTCGGTTGTTTCCTAAATATTCCACGTATCACGACCGTTTTATACTTCGGTTAACATAAAAGATCCTATTTTTAGTTACACTAACCCTTAACTTATGTTTTATCTATAAACTATAATATTTAATTTATAATTAANCACCCCATGTATGACGTGTTCGGTTGTTTCCTAGATATTCCACGTATCACGACCGTTTTATACTTCGGTTAACATAAAAAGATCCTATTTTTAGTTACACTAACCCTTAACTTATGTTTTATCTATAAACTATAATATTTAATTTATAATTAATGTGAATAAAAATATTGAGAAAATAGGTATGCTGGTAATACCTAGTAAGAAATAGTTATTATGCAAAATATTATTACACTGAGTGCGCAAACCCGGTGCGTTGCCCCTTTGGTGTAATTTTCTATACTCGGTTAAGCTTTGTTTGTACGAAGCGGATGAATATCCTGGAAGTAGAACTTTAGCAGGGCTTCAGAAAAATTTGAATGAACCATGAATGGACTATAACTGAATTATCACAAAATACAGTATATTTGTGATAGTAGGATGATGTTACACGCATTGAAAGCCAATGTATTAAACTACAGATGCAATTTTGTACTTTTTTCCTTTCCCTTATGCTAACTGCGCGAAAAGCACCATAAATACTGTTTTTAGCAGTTTTGAATTTTTTTTTCTTGTTTGAGTGTATGCCTGTAATATTTATTATAATAGTATAAGATTAAAAAGTGGTAGCTGTAGATAATAATTTTTTATTTTTCCTGAAAAAATCTATTTTTTAGAACATTTATTTACAGATAGGCCTACAAAGATTTTACAGGCAAAATTTTACTAGGAAATGCCGTTATACTGAGCACTACGGATATCAGTTTCGTTTTCCGTCAATACAGACCGGATTTTGAATCTCGCCTGTGTGTATATTAATTAAATTTATGTTTTTATTTTTTATTAAGAAATTCTGCTGTGGTGAATGGAGTGGAGATATTTGGGCGGCTCCNTTTTTATTTTTTATTAAGAAATTCTGCTGTGGTGAATGGAGTGGAGATATTTGGGCGGCTCCTAACATCAAAGTCTTGAGAGCCGATGAGCGTGAAATGATGATAAGTATGGAGCAGCGCCAGAATGTAAGGGCGGGGGAAACGGGAAATCCCCTAGAAAACCTGCCAACCAGTAGCATCGTCCAGTACGATTCCCACATACGAAAATCCAGGCATCGAACCTGGTTCGCTTAGGCGGGAGGCGAGTAGTCTGACCACATCATCACCATTGCCCCTGGAATTCAGTTGTTACTAACCCTTTCGGACCACCTTAATTTAGAGTTTCAGGTGTTGTAAATAAGCAATCTTTTGCTTAGTGTTGTAGCCAACTTGAGCCGACACAGAAATTCTTTCGTTGTCAGAACTAATGAGCAGGTACTAGAAAATTCCGCAAAGTTATTTTAGGACAAGCTAGACATCAAACACATGTACGTTTTTGGTATGTTTTGAATTGGATAATAGTTTAGTATATATGCCCAAGGGAACTCTTAACAATAACAGACTGATGCGTGGCGAGCCCATAGGGATAGGAATTGCGCTGTATTCACACTCTGAGAAATAACCTCCGGGGATGCCCGAGATATAAGAATACGCGGGGATGAACCGAAGTGACAGAAAAACAGGGAAGGTCCCGAAAATTAGCTGGTATAAGCCCTCTACGAAGGAAACAGGGTAACCCCCGCAGAGATTAGTGCCGACACAGCTGCCAGGAACCCCCGAGACGCTTGCCGCACCCCTCCCTCCACCACTAGTTTGAGCGCGCTAGTCGCTGACGAGACCGAAATCCTATACAAAAAAACTTGCGAGTTACGCCAGGGAAGTCCTTGTTTCTCTCGACACAATCTGCTGACAGCCAATTTGAATATATCGGGAGATGGGTTAAATTCGGGAGCAGCCAAGGTTCGTGATCATTCAGTTGCNTGCTGACAGCCAATTTGAATATATCGGGAGATGGGTTAAATTCGGGAGCAGCCAAGGTTCGTGATCATTCAGTTGCGAGCGATCATTCAGTCGTGAGCATTCAGTTGTCGTCAGTCGTGGGCAGTCGTTCGAGAGGAGTTGTTCAGCCGCGATGCGAGACAGAGAAGGCAGTTAGGCGAGAGGCAGTCGTATCAACGGGCCGGAGTTCGGGCCCGGCCCCTGCAGTAATGTACAATCAGTTGTTCGCAGTCAGGTGTTCAACCGAGACGGGAGTTGTTCGGCGGTACAGCCGCGAGACGAGATAGACGCAACCGAAACGGGAGAAACCGAAACGGGAGTAAACAATCGTGTGACGAGAACATTGCCGAGAATATGAGTAAATTTCCGGAAACGAGTGGTAGCCCCAGTCCGAGTGGCGCCCGAAACTTAATGTGTAAATTCCCGAGACAAACCCAGTAAAAGTACCGAGAACTAAGAGTTCANGTCCGAGTGGCGCCCGAAACTTAATGTGTAAATTCCCGAGACAAACCCAGTAAAAGTACCGAGAACTAAGAGTTCATTTCCGAAAACTTAGTGGCAGTTTCCGCGGTTAGGAATTCAGACAGAAACGCGATAGCCGGACGAAGGACGAGGAAGAAGCACTCTCCAACCAGGAACGCCAGCTGGGATCGCAGGGAAAGTACAAGTCACGGGAGAACCCTAATCCCGGACTTCAGAGTGAGATCGTCAAAGCCTCACGAAAAAGCCAACTTAGTATAGCACGTCANGGGAGAACCCTAATCCCGGACTTCAGAGTGAGATCGTCAAAGCCTCACGAAAAAGCCAACTTAGTATAGCACGTCAACGAGAGCCAGTCCAAGGGCCCGAATCAGGGCCACCCAACTCACCAAGCCTCAGCTACCAACGAAGACAACTCACCAAAAGCCGCAGTCACAGATTAGTAGAGAAACGTCTTCCTTCAACAACCTTCCCCGACGCATAGTATTCAGCCCATCAGCCCTTCAGGCCTACGACTNGTCTTCCTTCAACAACCTTCCCCGACGCATAGTATTCAGCCCATCAGCCCTTCAGGCCTACGACTTGTAGGGGGGGCTCAGTCTCGCCAGTGTGTGTAATAACTATGTGACCTTCTGATCAATAAAATCCTGGTGTGTTAAATANGGGGAGTCAATGGACAGGCAGCTGAAATCTGAAAATACGTAGGACCGTGGAGCCTAGCCTACAAGTAGTTTAAAAAGTGAAATTTTCCTGTCCGTGTCAATGAGATATAAAAGCTTTATGTTTGGATAGAATAATACAAACAACCCATAACTATGGCCACCTGTTTTTCGCGAAAATATTCCATTACTAGGTGTACTACGAAACACGTTATTTCACAACTATTATCACAGTTGGATGATTTTGACGCGCGCACATCTTATGTGTTTGCCAGGCAATTACGGACGTTCCTTGTTAGGCTAACTTTATTCTGACTGACCCAGTCAAGTATAAAATGTCTTCTCACAGAGACACGCTGCCAATAACCAAAAGGAAATTCGCAAGCTTGCACGTAAGAAGTTGAAGTCTAACTTGAGCGTAGATCTTTTCGCGAAAAACACGTGGCCCTACTCATAATCTACATTACATAGTCGCGCGGTTTGCAGATCAGTTGCCCACAAGGAAGAATACTCGGCACTGAGACTGTTAGTGTACGATACTTATGGACAATGGTTTACCGCGGGTTAAGTTGACTGCTTGCTCAGATTCAAAGTACTGTTTTCTCTCTTTGTATTGGCTCTCATGCATGCATCAAACTACTATCCCATTTCACTGGGCCAATGAGGAAATGAAAGACGAATTGAGGAAGGACACCACTTCCTGTCGTCAGGGATTGGGAAACTTAATTTTACGCAATGGCGAATGCTTAAATTAAAATGNAGGAAGGACACCACTTCCTGTCGTCAGGGATTGGGAAACTTAATTTTACGCAATGGCGAATGCTTAAATTAAAATGGGTGATTATGTAGAAAAATAAAGGAATCGTGCCGTTATAAAAAGGTGTTTTTTTTAACTTAACATATTTCTACCTGTTTACCTACAAAAAAAACACGGAAACTTACTTTCTGACTTACTTATCCTCATACAATGTTCGTTGACTCCGTTTATTGTAGAAATGATTGTTAACCGAGTGGAATACGAAAGGTGAAATAGGCGTCTACGGGTCTTTCGCGTAGGGCGCCAATTTAGCTTGTACNTGTTAACCGAGTGGAATACGAAAGGTGAAATAGGCGTCTACGGGTCTTTCGCGTAGGGCGCCAATTTAGCTTGTACCAACTGTGATCACTGCCAACTTTACTAGGAGCTGCCAATGTAATATTACGTCAACTGAGTTGTATGGAGTTTGCCATCATTTATGACATCTGCGCTCTTTTGAAGTCATGGACGAACATATGCTAACTTTGCCAGCAGTTGTCATGAGGTTCTCTGCAACGTTATATTACTTCAGCAACATCCAAATGAATAGAATAGATGGCACATTTTTCTACGTAGGAAAGAACATTTGATGGGGACAATTTCAAATCGGCTTTATATTGGCAATAACGAACGTTGTTCAGTATAGTAAGCGTGTCCGGTGTTATGTAAACCAATAATACGGTTGTTAATGGGAATATAGAGACCAACAAAACTGACAGTGACGCAGTCGTGAATATAGATGATTCAATTCTATAGCTTGTCTAGACTGTCAATAAATCTTTATCGCACTCAAAGTGTTAAGTTATAAGATTCGCAATTAAAGGCACACTGGCTTTATTTTTTTCAAATGTTTACTTCGGAAGTGCTTACGTATACGCGAACCAAGCATACATACTTGTCAGTTGGGAGGAACACTTGATATTTCACGAAATGATTTCCAGGCAAGATATATGTATTTCAAAACAATGTTGTGTCATTCATTTTCCCGTGTCTAGCTGAACATTTTGTGGCACGNTTTTCCCGTGTCTAGCTGAATATTTTGTGGCACGTGTTTACTGTGTGCCCGTGATTCATTGACGTATAGTGCCGAAGGTACCGAATACTAAGCGGCTCGCTTGAGCAATGAAAATGTTTCTCTTTGCAAGCAGCAGCCTACAAGAGAAAAACTGTTGTGCGCATGTAGTTTTGTAATTTACCGTGTGCTCAGATTACTTCGCGGAAAATAGCTGTTCCTAGTTATGGATGGTGACGTCAATAAGGCGGCACGGCACGTAAGGCGAGAGAGGCAAGTGTGCCACCGGCCGCCCAATTAGCGTTCGCCCCAGTGTCGCGCAGTGCACTCTGGGAACAAGGCACGAGGCGTGGGCACGGAACTCTCAACAATACAGAAGTGCAAACAGTCCCTTCCACCGCGAACCCAAGTATCATACGCCAGAATAAATGGCGTCACTTGCCTGCAACATGTCACGACGAGGTTCGCCAATCAGCGCCTTTTAACTATCTGGCCTTCCGGCGGCCCAAGTATAGTCTATTCGCGGTATCTTCACATTTTTTTAAATCGAACCTTTGAAATATCACACCACGTATGACGTGTTTGCTTGCCTCCTAAATTTGTAATGTATCGTCACGATCGTTTTATACTTCTGTTAACATTAAATTATCTTGTTTTTTGTTAAACTAACCCTTAACTTAAATTTTATCTATGAGTTATGATACTTCATTTATAATTAATTTGAATAAAAATTGAGAGGAAATAGGCGTGTGTTNATCGTTTTATACTTCTGTTAACATTAAATTATCTTGTTTTTTGTTAAACTAACCCTTAACTTAAATTTTATCTATGGGTTATGATACTTCATTTATAATTAATTTGAATAAAAATTGAGAGGAAATAGGCGTGTGTTGGTAATGCCTAGAGACGTGCGAAATTCGTGTTATATTTTGAAGATAAAAAATATTTTAGAAACACGTGTAAGTTTGTAGAAAGTTTGCCATTGGACATCACTTCATTTGACACGCCCTGAAAAACTTTGAGCCAATAAGTATACAATTGATAATGGTGTGCCCGAATCATGTGCAGTCTTGTCAGAAGAGGAATATCTTTACACCCAAGACTAGTCAGCGACCTGACAACACCGGCTCAAATATCTACAGTATTGTGAAGCCTACGTGAAGGCAAATGACGCGAATTTGGCTGCAGGTTCGTAGTAGTGCCTAGTAATAAATAGTTCTCATGCAAAATATTATTAAACTGAGTGCGCACAAAAGCGGCGCTTGTCCCATTTATGTAACTGTCTAGACTTAACTAAGCTTTGTTTGCATGAGGCGGAGGAATAGCCTGAAAGTAGAACTTAAGCAGTGCTTCAGAAAAGTTGGAAGTAACCTTGAATTGACTATAAAGGGGTCTTTTTTGCAGCACGCAACAGTCAGTCAGACACAAGTACGACTTCTAGAAGCCAGTCGACGAATGGGTACGCCCACACCAAAGGGACCACCACATCATTTCAACTCTGAGTACTTATCAGTAAGCGGCGTAAGCGTTTGTAAGACCAGGCCAATCCGCGCGGAAACACAGGTTATGTTGCCGTAATAAATTGTCTTATAACTCATAATAACCGTTTCGCAAAATTAGTCTCCGAAATGTTCATCTTATATTAATCTTTTTCACGTAATAATGGTTTAGTGATATTTTTAAGTTCTAACTATTTTATTTTGCTATTTTAAGTTTGAAATAGCTCTCTATATAAACATGTTTACGAGGAAATTAGTTTTGGTTTAAATTAATGTCACTCTCGTCTGTTAATGCCCAACCGACGACAGTTCGTCCCCAATCCCATGTACGACTCAAAATTCCAGAGCATCGAGGAGATCGCGGTGGTGTAGTGGTTAGACTACTCGACTCCCACCTAGGCGAACCGGGGAAAACAGGAGATCCCCGAGAAAACCCGCCGACCAGCGGCATCGTCCGGCACGATTCCCACAGCGAAAATCCGGGGTTGACCCTGCCGGGAATAGAACCCGGTTCGCATAGGTGGGAGGCGAGTAGTCTTACCACTTCACCACCGTGGCCCCTACAATCGTGATACAATCGTGATCCCAGGCAACGTCGCGTTGGAAACCGACGGCACAAAGCGTCTGCTTACTTCTAAAACTTCGTAAGTTCAGTTTTTCCCCTTTACACGTTTCTGGGGAAAGTTTCTGTATTATTTTCAATGTCTGTCTGCAGGAAATACCTTTTTTTAACAAAGCTTCGGATGTTTTCTCTTAGCTTTTTTAAAATTTTATATCATTTCTTCAAACGAAGTTGCGAGAGTTTAGAAGTAAAGCTGGGTTTACAATAGAGAAATTAAGCGTTAAATTATGCGTTATTACCCGTACAAAAAAACCGAAAGTGTGTTATATCGGTTTCCAATGGAACTTAGCCGGTCGTGTGCGTTGTTGGGATTTCCTTAAGCGTTAAGGAAATAATTATGTTTTATATCATAAGTAAAACTTGTGAGGTGACGACCAATCAGAACAGAGCTGTCGGTGTTGGTGGGAAACTGTTATTTACAATAATGCAATTATAAAAAATATTTAAAAGGTGGGTGTGTGCACATGTTTACTATTCTAGTCATTCACAAAAATAAGTTACTATGATAGCAAATGTTGACTTTGAATTATCATCCATTTAAATATGGTTGTTTTATACGAGGTTAGGTTAGGAACAACATGGCGGGCTTGTCGCACGTTTTCATTGGATAGATTTGAGAATTATAAGATTAATTTGAGATCGTAAATTCAGAAGACGTAGTTCCGTGTTCGAGAATCGAGGTTACTGCATAATTCTTAATGCATAATTTTTTGATAGTAAACCCAGCTTAAGGGCACTGCCTACCGGCTGGCAGCTGCAAAATTTAAATTTTATATTGAAAATATACGCTCGTAGGGATCTTTTCTTAAAATATTCGCGAAGAACACGTTTTGCTTGAAACGCCTATCTCCAAATTAACGCTCTGAAGCAAAATTTCCTTAACATGGGATTTCCTATTAAAATTTTGCAGCTGCCAGCCGGTAGGCAGTTCCATTAAGCCAAAGAAAGACTGTTTGTTGTAGCTGTTACCTTCCGCGGCATGAGCCGAAGACCCGGCTCACTTCGGGGCGGAGTGTCGTGACCCTAACTACGGCCATGGCCTCAAGGATTATAGAGACGCTACACACGCAACTTCCACCTCTACATACACTCGCTTCCCAGGCGTATTAAACCCAGCCTTGAAATGTGGCGAGATCCATGCTACGCTGTCAATCGAGCTCTTTTAAAAATCCCTGCTTAGTTTCTGCTTTCCATCAGTCGTCTTGTTCCGACTCATCTAAAAGTAAACGTTTCCATGAACCTTATGATTTAGCGTCCTCGCGAAAACCAGTCGACTTAAAACAGTGAAAATTTTACTGTTACGACAATTCGTATTATACTGTGTACAAAAAAAACCTTGCTACCGACTTTAAAGTTGAACTTTTGGTAAAACGTTGTTACTCACTTATATGTTAAGCTTTTGCTAACGTAAGGAATCATGCATCCTTGCCTAATACCATGACTTTACTGAATTTATTCCACGCAGTGTTGGTGTTTTATGCAGTTACTAGACTGTTTGGAGGTTGATTGCAAAACTTCGCAATTAACTGTGTCAACGTAGCGAGTTATGCATGTTGAAGGAAGAGGAAAAAGCATTTAACTTAAACGGGGTTCACTCTGGCTTTGCAGAATATGACGGCTTAAGGGGAACTTTTTTCCGTCATATCGGATTTTTTTTTGCTTGTTTATATTTAAAAATGAAAGTACTCTTATACCCAACTACTTTACACAGTAGTGCAGGCATAACGACTGAACTACGAACTCGTAGTTACGTCACAATTATGATTTTGCCAAATTTTGGTAGAATTAATATTGTGGCGTAGTTATGAGTTCGTAGTTCCCTAGTATCTTCTGTACTGCAGTGTCAGGTCAATAGCTAGTTGTGTATAGGGGTACCTTCATAAACAAGAGTTCAATATGGCGGGGAAAGATTCCCACCAAGAAAATAAATAAAGATATCTTGCCAGAGTGACGCATTTTAATCGAACTTTTTTTTACGCCACAGATATGTAAATATTCCCTGTTACTAAAATATCCCAATTTCTTTTTCTGACAACAGTTAACAAGAATACACTAACTGTGAAATAAAAATTGCTGCATGTACCTTTTAAATGAACTTCCGGAATTACACTATTCGTCGTTATTAGGTATATAGCAGTAATTTCTGCAGACGTCATTTGACATCACATGAATACAACGGAAGTTGTATGTTGTTTAACGTAGTATTCCTAAGTCCACATTCTTTAAAGACACTGGCGACGTATAATTACGTCACCGCCAGTTTTCAAGTATTTCACTGCGACGTATATCATGTCAGTAGCACCTGGTGTGCGTGTGTGAGTGCATACTCAAATTTTTAGGAATATTAGAAGTGACCAAAACATGCATGTTTCATTAAAGAACCACGGATCGAAAATTGATCCCTGAGGTAACATTTTGACGCGACTGAGAATGAGAATGAATATTTTACATTTCTATATAATTGTAATCGTTTACAAAAACTGCGGCTACCTGCTTCAATACAAGCTGTGCCATTGCCTGTCTCACGCGTTTAAAGACCCCGGGCATGTGCTGTAGAGAATAAGCCACTGAAAGCACCCGAGTGACGAGCTCTTCCTTCGATTAGTTGCAGTCTCGTACACCAGGCTCTGTAAGTGTCTCTACACAAAATAATCAAGTGGGGTGAGGTCGGGAGAACGAGCAGGCCATGCAGTTGGTCCACCGCGTACCAATCCATTGCTCACCGAATCTGCAGCTCAAATGCTCTTGGGTTTCACGAGAGAAATGAGTAGTCGCACCATCATGATGAAACCACAACCGACGTCGAATATCAAGAGGAACGACTCCGACGAGCTCAGGCGATGTGTTCTCCAAGAACCGCAACAACAGGTTACCATTGAGACGAAATGGCAACATGTACAGCACAATAACATTATCCCTAGCAATGCCTGCCAACATGTTAACAGACAAAGTTTGTTGGTGGGAACTGATGAAGATGGGGTGAGGTTTTCATCTGCCCATCTCGAGTAAACGATGCTTCGTCACAGCATAGATATTGAACTTTGACGTCATAGTGCGTGTTTAGTATTTAATATTTACGGTTATTTTGCAAAACAATTTTTTGCTATATTCTAATTAAAATATACGTACATGTTCTTGAATTCTAGCTTGTCCTGAAATGAATCTGCGAATTTTTCAGGTCTCTAGTATTCACACAGAGACAATATTTTCGTTCACGAAAAGTTGTTGTTTATGTGATAGTATTTTTGTACGACCCTGATAAAAACTGGAGAAACAATAGAACTGTATCTGCGGATGTTTTGTTTTCAAGGAGTGGAATGGAGTGGAGTGGAGAGATTTGGGTGGCTCTTAACATCGAGATCTTGAGAGCCGATGAGGGTGAAGTGAGATGAGTATGAAGCAGCACCGGAATGCAAGGGCAGGGGAAACGGGAGATCCCCGAAAAAACCGGCTGACCAGCCGCATCATCAGGCACGATTCCCACTTGCGAAAATCCGAGTGTGACCCCGCCGGGAATTGAACCCGATTAACCTAGGTGGGAGGCGAGTAGTCTAACCACTAAACCATCGCGGTCCCTTTGTTTTCAGGGAAAGAGAAATTTTCATATCAGCGTTCCTCGAGCTGTACTCTGACGTAGTCCTCAAAATGTTAATTTTACATGCAGCGGAAGGATATGCAGTGAACAGACTGAAGAAACTAGGCAGTGATTTCCAAAGTGTTGAATTAACCACGAGCCTACTTCAAATTTGCACGCTGCACTTCGCTCGGAGCATCGGCCCGTGAACCGTCCAATCATAAAACAATAAACTAGCTAAAGTGTTAACGAAAATATGTTGGTTATAAATTTTTTTTTTGCGATTTTCCATTATTTCTAGCTATCGTATCTACCGATCCGGTAAAAGTGGTAGTCTAGCTAGGTTACCGATACAAATTCCGGTCTCTGCATTCCGATAACGCAATCGGAACGAAGGCCGGATTGCGAAGTTTTGGTTAGGTAAAACTCAGGACAGGAAAATTTCGTGGGCACAATAACATGTAGGTGATACTCCACTGTCGTATGCATATTCTAGCATTAGCTCATTGTTACAGGCTGATTCATCAGTGAGTGGACAGTTGTACCTCAGAACAGGCAATACTACATTCGGTGGTTTTCCCTTGAAGGTTTGTTATTGACTCTAGTCTAGAGTCCTCGAAAGTGTGTGTTGTGAATTGTGATTCAATAAGAAACGTGATTTAAATGTACACATATTAGGAGTTTATCTTATCCTGTAATTTTTTCGCGAAATTTTCCAGTCTTCATGTTACTGATACAGAATGTGAAAGTATACACAGAAATAAAATGACGTGGTGGACACTTTTTATCGGGAAACAAAATATTTAAGACTGTACAAGTGAACAGCTGCTTGTACAACGAACTCCAGCTGCAAACGCAAGCAAAATGGCGTCATTGGCCAATAACATGGCAGAAAGACGTTGGTCACTCAGCGCTTCGAGATTAACTTGACAGATGGTATCTCAGCGAATAAGTAATCTTCCCTCAGTACGCACCAGCTAATCAGACCCAAGAAACGTTTATAAACCCCGCATATCCACACCAAAGTAACTGCCACGCCATTCCACGTGTGTGTACTTGGACCCGACGCTGATACGCTCTAAGGAATGCCATGTAAGGTTATACGAATGGAGAAGAGTGGTTTCATACGGCGGTATAATTAGTTACTTGAGTGGTGGGGCGATTCCTTCCCCCCCTCTTTGTGATTGAACTGCGAGTTGCTACCGATAAAGAGTTAGCTGGCAAGTCCAGGAGGCCGCAGAAGGAAACCCACTGACGATAGAGCATGCAGCATACCGCCATTGCATCACTTTCGTGACCGGGTAGTTTTGATTGTTACCCGTCGTAGGATGTTCTCCCGCGACTCGCAAACGTTCAGTATCGGCAGTAACCTAATTATGATTGGCCCAATCAATCACCCCACAAAGATACGCGGTACGTGACAAGTGGAAAGCTGCAGATATATCTGCATTATATTGAAGTCTAGTCTGCGCACAAAGCTTTACGTTGAAAACAGGCATGCCTAGGTGGAGTGAGTATCTAGGAGTGGACACAAGGAAGGAAGTGAAGAGGGATTTCAAAACTGTCCAGTAAGAGTGAACCTTCTACAAGGAGAAATAACTGGTGACTAAAGACCATACCACTTCGCGTTATAAGATGGCACCAAGCTAGAATCCACAATTATATATATACATACTCGAACAGAGGTCATTTGTTCCATTGCTGCCGCAACAGGCAGAATTCAATTCTCGTGTTCCATCCGGCCACACGGAGTGAAGCCACCAGAGTGCTGAATGTTTACTATTGGTTCTCAGTCCTGCATGGCGTGTCGCACGAGCGGAAGTCCGATGACGTGAAACTATAGAGCACGCACTTCTATGTACACAGTAAAAAAATGTCTGCACTTGTTACGAACAATTATTTGGATACTAGTTGCCAAAGATTTTCTGGTAACTCGAAAGCTGAAACATTGTACATTTACAACACATTATTTTAGAAAACATGCAAAATTGTTTATCTGGCCCAATTTTTATAACAAACTTGAAGTTTACGACACTTGCTTGTTAAAATTCAACATTAGTTTTACACGTTTCACACTAAGGTTTTGTGGGATTAACACCTATTTATTTGTAATATTACAAAAATTACTTTGGCAATTAGACTACGAAGAATTTCTTGTACAAATAAAAAGCATTTTTCATATTGTACTTTGGCAAAGAAGTATCTCGCTAAATGATAGGGTTTCTACTGGTTACTTTAATTAACCCCTTAACGTATTACCCCGAAGTATCTACAGTAGTTTAAGTCTGAAATGTTGCAGAAAAGGTGAAATCATGGTCCGTACTGTACAAGTCCAGAAGTAAGCACCAATATAGATGTTGCCTTTCTCTGGGCAATGCTATTTGTTGTTGCTGATACACGCAAATATTATATTATTGGTTGCTTCTTATGCCACGGATCTACTTAAACCCTTTCCATACGTTCCAAGTGTCACTTATTATAAGAAATTCGGAAGTTTTCCACACCAAAAAATGTGTACTTTTGCAACACCTGAAACTAAAAATTTATGTGTACGTCAATGAGTCAATACTTTGAAGTCAGCACACACTTATCGGCATTCAAGACAAGTTAAGAGATAGCTACTTATACCCACCATTGCTTCACACAACGCCTGTTCTGTTGGTGTCAGCAGTTGGGGTGAGAAGTTGATCTAGACCTCATTTAAGTGTAATTTACTGTGTAAAATTATTTACGGTCAATCATGTATTTTTTCCAGTAATTATAAGCCATTTTAATTTAGTTAGAAAAATTATTGTCGCCGGGGTTAAACGTTCTTGTGAGATCCAGTTAAACTCCAGCGAAACATTGAATTTATATCTTCTGTGCGAGCTTTTCAAGGACAAATACATTTTCAAAGTAGCGTTGCGCAGTTCTTAAAAGCCTTTCGAAGAAAGAAGATGAACAATAATACTTGGTATGCCAAGGTAATGGGGGGCGAGAGGTGTGTGGGGTCTGGGGGGAAGGGGGTCTTAGGCTGTAAGGATATGTTATTATCAGGAGCTCCCACCAGCTATACTCTCTGCGTGCGTAACCAAGCGGAGGAAAAAAAAAATCCATTACAACATTGCATCATTTTCAAGAAGTAACAGGATAAAATGCTCTGAGATGGGAGCTTGCAACAGTCACAGGCCGAGAATTTCACCGTGATTTCCCTGTATTTTCTGCTTACTTCTTGGAATGCCATTTTCTGGCTACTGCTTTATCTAATGATTAGAGTTCCAGTATTTCACGAAATGCTTTGACAGCAGGCGAGACTTCACAGCCTCATATACACTCGAGTGACTCTCGTGTGTTTATTGGCTGCGACCATAGCGCGAGGACACAGAGTATTCAAGAATACAGGAATGAAACAGCTGCTCATTCTGCGATCTCCAGCCGCAAACTCTAGCACTTTGAGTGCGGCCGACGTAATACTACGTCATCTGAGTTTTACCGAGTTGTATGGAGTTTGCCTAAATATCACGACATCCGTCTTCTTTGAAGACGCCGGTGACGAAATATTACTCAGCCAGCAGTTTTCCCTAAGGTACGCTGCAACGTAATATTATGTCTGCAACACTCACAGCGTAAATTACTCCAACGAACAGGATGGATTGTATATTATTCTACGTAGGAAAGAACATTTGATTGGGACACTTTGAACTTGGCAATGTATTGGTTGAGAGCCGGCCAGTAATGAAAGTTGTACATTATAGTAAGCGTGTCCGGTGTTGTGTGAACCAATATGACTGTTGTACATAGCAATACAGAGACCAACAGAACTGATGGCCATGCAGCAGTGAATATAGGAGACTCACTTCTACCTTGTCTTAATTTTCAGTCAGTATGTATCGCAATCAAAGTGCTAGCAAAATTAAAATGGCATCACTTGTCAGCAAGACGCTGGAACGCCGTTCACCAATCAGCGCTTGGTAACGTAATCGCCAGCCGGCAGCCCAGCAAATAGGGAACCTTCCGCAGTATGGAGTAGCCAGTCAGACACAAGGCACGTTCTCAGAGCCTCGCGCAGCCAATCAGGGAATGGGTACGCACACATCAAAGGAACCGTCATGCCATTTCGTTTCTGTTTACTTTTCTACTCTGTGGCGAAGACTTTGTAAAGGCGGTTCACGATTAAAGTGAGCACTTTTGAAATTAACGTTAAAAAAAGTCACTGCGTCTGCCTACATATATTTTAACAGGTGCACTGAGTGACATGCGCCCAGTAAAGTTGGTAACGATGAATAGAAAGTAGTTCCATATCTTAACGTCGAATAAAAAGTGTTAGGTAACCATTTGTGGTAACATAATTATTTCTTTCGCTTTCTGTTTTTTTTAATGCATCGCAGATTAAAGTGAGCAGATTTTTTAATTATTTGCTTTTATAATAATTTCACAGTTCCACTTGACCTACGCAAGAATTAAGTGACGAGGCCCGTGGAAATGTTAATTCTACACAAGGCGGAAGAATACACAATGTGCATACAAGTATATCTTAAGCAGAGCTTTCAAAAGTGCTCATTTTACAGCGAACCGCCTATACATTGTTGTTCGTAATGCGATCACTGCTTCCTGTTTATTACTGGCTCACAGTTAAACAGGGAGTGTTCAAAGAATTGCGATATGATCATAGCAGTGCGACAAGAATTTAAATGATTGACGTTTACTCTGCTCTGTCACTGAATGAATTCGCGAAAAACTTGTGGTTCTACTAATTATATATTTCAGACCGTGAGATCTACCTCCACCAACTGCGATTAATAATAAAACGGTATTTGATTACAACATTCCAACACAACTAAGTTTCGTATGGATATTAACTTATTAGGAGAACGTGTTTTTCGCGAAAAGATTTCAAGACCAGTTGTCCTCCAAAACACTTTAGTTCATATGCGCTTCTGTGGTTGGATGATTTTAAATGCCACTTGCCTCAAGTGTCTGCCCGCGAATCATGGGCGTTAAGTATTTGGGTACTTTATTCCGATTGGCCCAGTCAAATAAGAACATCTCATCTCACGTAGACGTGCTGCCAATAACCAAAGGAAGTTGTGGTTGTGGACGTAGGATATTGGAAGTATAGCATGAGCATAAATCTTTCCGCGATAAATACATGGCCCTAAGTATTATGCAATGACTCTATGTAAGGACTAGAGTGAGTGAGTGAAGAGATTTGGGCGGCTCTTAACATCGAGGTCTTGAGAGGCAGTGAGGGTGAAGCGAGGTGAGTATGGAGCAGCGCCGGAATGCAAGGATGGGGGAAATGAGAGATCCCCGAGAAAACCCGCTGACTAGCGGCATCGTCCAGTAAGATTTTCACGTGAGACCCCACCGGGAATCAAACCAGGTTTGCCTTGGTGGGAGGAAAGTAGTCTAACCACTACACCACCGTGTCCCCTGTAAAAACTAGAACATTTCAGGCTAGGTATGGAAACACGAATACGTTTTAATTATTTTTGCATTTGGTAAGGACATTGATGCTTTACGAAGAGATTTCGAGGTAAGGTACATTTCAGAACATTGTCGAATATATTCTGGCACGTGTTTACTGATGCACGCGAATAAGGGACGATCAGATTCAAAGGAGCCGAATTCTGAGTGGCTCAGTCAAATATGGAAATTGCTTTTCTTGCAAACATCAGCCTGTAAAAGAAAAATTACGGTACTTTGCTTATAATTAGAAAAGATGGTTCATCGCGAGAAAAGTTGATNACATCAGCCTGTAAAAGAAAAATTACGGTACTTTGCTTATAATTAGAAAAGATGGTTCATCGCGAGAAAAGTTGACTTTTTTCTATGTTACGAAGTACTGTGCTCGTCAGAAAATGTTATTTTATTATTGGCTGTCGTGTGTGTGTGAAACTATTTTCTCATTTTTCGGGGCCGCGAAGGCGGGAGTGGCTAGAGAGAACGCTCGCCACCCACCAAGGCGAACCGTGTTTGATTCCCGGGTGGGGGTCGCTCCCCGATTTTCGCACACGGGAATAGTGCAGGGCAATGTCGCTGGTCGGCGGGTTTGCTCGGGGGTCTCCAGTTTTCCCCGGCCTTGCATTCCGGCGCTGCTCTGTACTCACCTAGCTTCACCCTCATAGGCTCTCAAGACCTCCTTGTTAAAGAGCCGCTCCAACCTCTTCACTTGCTCATTCTGCGAAAGATTCCCTATTGTGTGGGCTGCCGCCTGGCAAGTAAGTTACCAGGCGTTGACTGACGAACGGCGTTGCACTGTGTTGCTGACCAGTGACACCATTTTACTGTGGCGTGTGCGGCTGAAGTTATAGTTCATTTCATATAAGAAGGCCACTTTCTGACAGTCAGTGAGTGGCNTTCGCGGTTTCTTGACACTTTTTGAATCAAACCTTTGAAAAATTACCTTAGATATTACTTTTTCGGTTGTATCCTAAATATGTAATTTATCACAAGAGTTTTATACTTGTGTTAACATAAAAGGAACTTTTACTTGCATTCCATCTATAAATTATAATATTTTATATACAATTAATATGAATAAGAACACGGAGACAATAGGTGTGTTGGCAATGCCTAGTAAGAAATAGTTCCTATGCAAGATATCATTAAACCGGGTGCGCACGAATGCAGTGCGTTAGTCCTTTGGTGTAATTTTCCAGACTTGGATAAGCTTTGGTTGCATGAGGTGGAGGAATATCCTGAAAGTGGAACTTTAGCAGGGCTTCAGAAAATTTGGAAGTAACTGTGAATGGACTATAGCCCACCAGTCACTGCCCACCAGTCTTAACCTCAGTGATAGATACTGTTAGTGGCCTCCTTTTACAACGTGGAAATTATCTCGCTTCGCGTGTGATATCCACCACTAACCTATATAAAAACTGATAGTGACGTGTACGTGTGTATTTCACTGCTAGTAGAAAGTCTCAGGAGCGAACGGGAATTGTAACTCATTTTCTTTGGAGACGCGCAGTTGAGGAGGTATTTACCATCGTCATTCAGGTATGTCGTATTCGCGATACGGCGACTTACATGTCCGAGTTCGGAAATGCGTTATTTTCTGTTCCGGTCGTTTCGGGTTCGAATTCCATCGTTGTGTAATTTTAGGTTCTCCGACATGACACAGAGGCATTAAAAGCCTTTTCAAGCCCTCTTTCATTTGTGATTTCAAGTGTTGCGAATAAGACATTTTTTTATGTTGACTCAGCGCTTGTTTCGGTTTCACAGTCAATGATTAGAGACACTTGCAAAATTTGCGTTTTTATTTGCTGACAAAGGAGGACTTCACTTCTCTGTGCCTACTTGAGGGCAATTCGTGGTTTCATTGGTTGCTGACGATCATGCGACGTCATTTACCCATGTGGCCGCTTTACTAGAGATTGGTTGTTCAACCTTTAAGCCCTTCCTATTGGCTCAAAGTGACCTTGAGACGAACCATATATGTTGTCTGCCAATGGAAACAGTCAATCGAACATACATAATCTTGGAGTTTAGTCCGCCACCAAATCATAGCGCGAATTTTGCAGCTCTCTGAGACCAATGATCTTTGTGTTCGGCTATATACACACCTAAAAAAAAAAACTTTTTGTACCACCTATGCTTTGGATGATGCTCATGAAGAATGTTCGCTGGGGCAGTTTTTCGTATTGGTTCGTGTTTGTCAATTCCGTTGTGGTGTTCTGTGCAGACAACGTATTTTCATCTCTTACTTTCTCTTGGACCGTGAGCAACCCAGGAGTAACTCAGAAGGGATTTCTGAGTTACTCCTGGGTTGCTCACGGTGGTGCAAAACTTTTTTTTGAGGTGTGTAATATAAAAAAACTTGTAACCTAGGGCTAGGACAGCAGTACATAACTGCTTACATAAAAAATTAGTGTATCAGTTACTTATTTAATAAGTCCAGTAAAATACAGAGAACGACATTCGCCAAGATCAGTGGATGCGCTATCAGACATTAAGCTGTTTCTCATTNACAGTTACTTTTTTAATAAGTCCAGTAAAATACAGCGAACGACATTCGCCAAGATCAGTGGATGCGCTATCAGACATTAAGCTGTTTCTCATTTACTTCAAAGCAGTAAGGTTTTTTAGGGTGATTCGTTCGTTTCGGTTCGTTCAACACGGCTTGAAAAACTGTGCCACAGCAGAACAATGAGTAGGTTCATCCATCCGTATGCGACCGTTGTCTGTGAAGAACATGAAATTAGACCCTGCAATGTAGAAGCGACGATCGGACAACGGGAAAACTCGGAGTAAACCTCCAATAGCCTATACGTTAATGACCTTAACTATTAACATTTAATTATGACACATTTAATGCAATTAGTAAAATTAAAGTAAACGTATTATGTTAGCTGTAACCTAATTATTCGTTAAAAGTTCAAGTATTATTTCTTTACTGCAGGGTACAGTACACATGGAACTTACAGCCAATCAGATGGCTGCTCCTGTTTTAACAGTGTAAATGGTACCTACAACCTTTTTTTCTTTTCTCAGTGATCTTAATATTTGTCTTCCGGATATGTTCAGCAATTTTTCTATACAATTTTTGATTCGATATTATTTTAATTTTGTATATTAAAAGTATTATTACAGTATTAATAAAATAACTATTTCTCGATTTATTCTCCACTATCGTTGCTGAAATTTTTGACAATATATTTTATTACGAAGGCATTGCAGATCTTACAGGAGAGTAATGCAAGGTGTATAAAATGCGAGAGCAACAGGATGCGAGTCGGAGAAGTAGTGGGTGAGAGAGAAATCGATAACTACTGTAGGAGGTTGCCAAGCCATTCGCAGTACAACTCCAAGAAGCACAAGTATAAATTTCCTGCGTGTAATGAATCCTCGTAATGAGACTCCTCGCCTGAATATTCTGCAGCTTTGCCTGGGATATGGGTTCAAACCAAGTAGGATATAACTAGTTACCTTTTGAAACAAACGTCTGAAAAATTCNGTTCAAACCAAGTAGGATATAACTAGTTACCTTTTGAAACAAACGTCTGAAAAATTCTCTGCCCGCAACTGAATTTATTTTAGTACAAATTATTAATGAGTTATCTACTGACAGACAGTTGCGGAATGCGCTTCTCNGCCCGCAACTGAATTTATTTTAGTACAAATTATTAATGAGTTATCTACTGACAGACAGTTGCGGAATGCGCTTCTCTGTGTTACCGTCTTACTAAAAGTGTAATGATGAAAACTTAAATTTGTGTCTTAGCCTATCTATGTTTGTAATTTTTCCATTGTTGCCTAATGGACTCGTACCATACTCGTATGTGACAATTATGATTTTTGAAACTTACTGTGCACATGCTCTACAGTTTTNCCTAATGGACTCGTACCATACTCGTATGTGACAATTATGATTTTTGAAACTTACTGTGCACATGCTCTACAGTTTTCTTTCCTCTAATGGCTGTCATCCGTGAATGAAACTGTTATCCTATTCCACTGGGCCAATAAGGATTCTGATACTGTAGAGCATAACTTGTGTTAATGGTCTGCAAAGAACATAGCTGAGTGAAAATTTTGGATCATTCAAAAATGACAGGATAAACTAGCTATAGTCAGTTCACGACTGGAAGAGACATTCTTGAAGCCCTGCTAAAGATCTGCTTTCAAGCCCATTTCGTATCCTTCTGCCAAATGTAAACAAACATTGCCATGTAGCAGTCACATGGTAATGTTTACATGCAATGTTTACATTCCACTGTGTGTGTGTACATGTGTTCGTACATGCACGTACCCATTATAAAAGTCATGTATATATTATTAATGGATATTCCACAAGCGTAAAGTTTTTAATCTTGAGAATTTCACACAAAAGAATATGCGATGCAAGTGAAAAACATTTCATTCTATAAACCCAAAATGTGAGTATTAAAAATTTGATGTTTC
>NQII01000413.1:92337-163449 GCA_002778355.1 Clitarchus hookeri
ATTAATAATTGGCATAATAAGATACAATTCTTTTCGAAACCCATTTGTAAACGATAAATTAACAATTACGTTAAAACTTTGGAACTATTTCCTCTCTTTGTGCTGGCAACCTAACGGCATAACTGTATCCGCGCTCGCCGCTGTTTGTAATGTTATATGCATGTAGCTAAGGGCTAGGATGTTTTTTCAAAGGTTGATTTTCAAAAGTTTCTTCCAGTCGTTAACCGACTGTAGAGTGTTATTAAATACACGATGGCTCAAAAATCTTTCGCGATTTTCCATTGTCTCTATTTACAGTACGTAATCGCATGGCAAGCTTCTAACTTTCTTGGGCGAGAACCTGTGCATGACCAATCTCATTTCAGCCTCCCCCCACCATATTAGTTTATCTAGCTTATTTATGTTTTAAAAAAAGAAACTTCTGAAGNCAATCTCATTTCAGCCTCCCCCCACCATATTAGTTTATCTAGCTTATTTATGTTTTAAAAAAAGAAACTTCTGAAGTACACCTCTAGCCAACTAGCTGTTGAGCTTACACTGCAGTACAAAAAACAAGACAAGGGAACTACGAACTCATNCAATCTCATTTCAGCCTCCCCCCACCATATTAGTTTATCTAGCTTATTTATGTTTTAAAAAAAGAAACTTCTGAAAGTACACCTCTAGCCAACTAGCTGTTGAGCTTACACTGCAGTACAAAAAACAAGACAAGGGAACTACGAACTCATNAAGTACACCTCTAGCCAACTAGCTGTTGAGCTTACACTGCAGTACAAAAAACAAGACAAGGGAACTACGAACTCATAATTATGTCACAATTTTAATTCTGCCAAAATTCGGCAAAATCAAAATTGTGACATAAATATGAGTCCGTAGTTTAGTCGTTATGTATATTCACTGCTGTATAAGCTCAATTGATGGTTGGGAATACAAGTACTTCCCGAATTTTCTTTTTTATGAATATAAACAAGCTCTAAAAATTAAGAATCCAATACGACGGAGGAAGGATCCCCTTCCAAGTACAAAGGTGAAAGGTTGTTCACGGTAAAGTGAGCACTTTTGAGGCCTTAGTTACTTTTTCTTTTCAGCCATTTTTTATACTATAACTATGAACTATTATTCCAAATGATAAAGCTTTCAAAAGTGCTCACATTACCTTGAATAGCCTGTACCGTGAACTCCAGCAGTCAGTCAGAATCAATTTCCGTTCCCAGAACATCGCGCCGCCAATCAGAGAATGGGTGCCCCCACATCAAAGAAACTGCAATGAAATTTCGTCTCTGTGTACTTATCTACTCTTTGGTTCAGCTCTTACTAGTATACTAGTCAAATGCAATGTTGTAAACTTACATTTCCGTTCACGAAAATAGACATTCATTTGAATCGTGTTCACATTTCACCATATTCGTGGTATGTAAACAAAAAAAAGTTGAAGACAAAGCGAATGTAAGGGAAATGTTTGTGTAGACAAAAACATTAATGAAAGTTGTTTGTGAGACAAGTTAGCCAACTTAAAATAATAATTCCCAGATGTCTCGATTGGAAACACATCCGACTTTATTAAATAAGTTGTAGCAATGTGTGTTTGTTATGGCTGTGGCAATACGGGTATGGATATGGTTTTTTGAACTCTAGCACGACCTTTCGCAAGTACTCGATCATTTAGCAACTATTTAAACTAGCTGTATAACTGTAACTCTAGTAACGTGCACTCGTTATGCGAAAGTGAAGAAGCCATACTTCCCTACAAGACTCTCGCAAGATTGAGCGCTTCGTTAGCGGGGGCAAAAAAACATACCAGATGGCAGGTGTAACTTTGACTGCCGTACACGTACGGTTTCCGTGCTGCTGCCCGGTGTTGCTGATCATACGATAATTCTCGTGCAAGCACCAAGATTTCGAGTTTGAGTACGACATACGAGGGAACATACGTTATCGTAGGCTTCATCACGAGAATTTCAACCGTGGCATGTATCAAGTATCGGTGGTTCACTTAAGTCTGTCACTGCGTAAAATTTGCGTCTTAAGTTATATTTGGCAACAACATTTTACGTGGTTTGTTTGTCGAAATACAGCCATCAATTTTTCAATCAAAGTTGTACAAATAATCTGGAATGTGATTAAAAATATGTCACACTGTCAGTTTTTTATTTGACTGACCTTTTCTGATTTTTTATATAAAAATAACTTTCAGAGCTGGATATTGAAGTTATGTTACTATGCAGTCCTGTAGCCTACATTAAAACNTTTTTATATAAAAATAACTTTCAGAGCTGGATATTGAAGTTATGTTACTATGCAGTCCTGTAGCCTACATTAAAACAATTGTAAGAATATTGTGATGTATTTTTACTAACACATTTTTATTTTTTATTTATCGGAGTTATATATTGCGCGATGAACTTAGGTGTCCCAGTTTTTACTTAATATTATTATGGTTTGGAACTTGTCGAAATTACTTTTATATAAATAAATTAGTTTCCTAAATTACCTTCTTACGTTTCGTCTTATTGTTTAGTTTTGTTACATACTAAACAACAAATCCAAGNAATTAGTTTCCTAAATTACCTTCTTACGTTTCGTCTTATTGTTTAGTTTTGTTACATACTAAACAACAAATCCAAGCAAGATTCTAACGCTTCTGACGCTGAAGGACAGTTTGGAGTCAGAAGTGACAACTTTTGTTGTGGACAATTTTGATTTGCTAAACCCGTCAAATATCAAATAAATGATAGAAAACGCTTTCCGGAAACTATAGCAACCAAATTTCTCCCAAACCAAAATGGCAACACTATAAAGATGTTTCACTGTCGTCACAACCTTCCAACTTTATTTGAATTACTTTGTTCGTAATAGTGTGACAGAGGCTGGTTCGCTTTTTTTCTTTCAACACATTGTGTGTCCTGCCCTCGTATGTAAAAAAAACAACATTATCAGAACAAATGGACTAATATTTATCCGTCAATCAATTGGCATTGTAAAATACGCTGGTAGGAAACCGCGTTTCTACTATCCCAGTTCTAATGCTACTCAGTAAAAAAAGGGAAGCAGTCTACTGTGACCACCAATTTTAAAAATTCACTTATACTTAGACGTTACTTCTTCTTATTAGCTGCCAGAATTACTGTAAAGGACACGCTACAGTAACGTCGCTTGACCATTTCAGTCCTGATGTAATTTCCGAGCTCAAGTGTTGCAATCGTATTGTATGATGTACGCTGTACCTTAGCCGAGCGTGCTTCTCGAAACTAGTGAACAACGTGCTGGGTATTAGTTGACGTTAGCATTAACCGTTCGGAAACGAGTGGACGCAGAAACTTGGACAAGGTTCACAATGAAGACGCTTGAAACACAGGTCACCGATTCCTTGTCGTATACAGGTCCGACCACAAATATCCTCCACGTGCAACATGTCCTCCACCATGGACACGGTAACTGAACGGTTTAATTTTCTTTATAAAATTATTATATTTACGTTATAAAAACATTATTAGTGTTATTCTTCAAACGATTTGGCATTTTCATCAAAGTGTCATCGACATCATGTCACGAAACCATAAAATATCCTCAAAATATTAGGGAGAGGGGATTATTGACTCGTGTACAGCTTTAAAGCCATCCAATAAAGGAGCACAGCTAGTTATGGAGTCTTATCGCGAATACNGATTATTGACTCGTGTACAGCTTTAAAGCCATCCAATAAAGGAGCACAGCTAGTTATGGAGTCTTATCGCGAATACTAGGTTCTACCTGCTAGTGGTTCATTGTCTACTGACGCTACGAGAAGTCAATTTTACTATTAATTTTTATTAAAAATATTTTATTAGCAGGCTGCAAAGGGGTTTCGGTGGTCAAGTGGTCAGCTACTCGGGCTCGATTCCCAGCGAGGTCACCTCAGATTTTTGCAGGTGGAGAACATGGTGGATGATGCCGGCTGGCGGGTTTTCTCGGAGTCCTCCCGTTTTCTCCCACCGTTCATGGACCCCATGTAGAAAGTTGGGGGCTGCGGTGGTGTAGTGGTCCGACTGCTCGCGTTAGATTCCTGGCGGAGTCTCCCGGATTTCCGGACGTATGAAACGTGGCGGACGTTACCGTTGGCCGGTGGGTTTTTCTCCCTGACTTTGCATTTCGTCGCTGTTCTTTCTTCGCCTCATGTCACCATCACCGGAGGTAAAAATCTCGCTGTTAAGCGGTGAACAAAACCTCTCAACTAACCCTAGAAAGCCGCCACTCGTGGATTTCAACACCTTTGTCACCTGCCCCCTTTACGAAATTTGCAACAGCCTGCAGTGTTCTTGTTAGATGCTGCGAAACAGTGAAACAAAACATAGGATGTATCTAAAGTAGACCGACAAACTTCAACAGCAGGTTAATCGTGACAAGGTGAAAACATACATACATATATATACGACCTATGGTTTAAAGTGAATCGTAACGGTAATACGGGNCATATATATACGACATATGGTTTAAAGTGAATCGTAACGGTGATACGGGCTGTTAATGATGGGCTGAGCATTTTTGAAAGCCCTGCTTAAGATCTACTGCATGCATGTTGTGTATTCTTCCACCATATGTAAAATTAGCATTGCATGGACCTTGTTACTTTATTCATGCAACCGACGGTCAATTGGAACTGTGTAATTATTGGGAAAGTAAATATTTTACAAATATGCATCTTCTTGCAGTAGGAAAAAAAAACAAAGCAAAGAATAAGTCTTCGGTACTTGTATATGTTTACTTAACTATTTTAATCCGACGTTAAGACATGAAACTACTTTCTCTTCATCGTTACCAACTTTACTGGGCGCATACCAGTGCCCGATAATATGTATGCAGGTAGAGGCAGTGGCATTTTTTTATAGGTTGATTTTAAAAGTGCTCAAATAATCGTGAACAGTCTATACGCATCTTTGAAGTTAAACCTGAAGCACTAGTTTATAACAAAACTTGGAGAAAATATCTGTAAACACCACAACACCTCTCTGTCGCTGACATATAATTATGCCACGGAAATAATCACGATTTCGACTTAGGCTCCTTGATTCTGTAGTAAACTTGGGGTTTAAAAGAGGGATTATTAATCCGCATGTCACAATTAAATTTACACATTATGCAGACACTCAGTGTTCCATCTTGAATACACTCACACACACACACACACATACATATATATACACACACACACATACACACAATATTTGTAATAAACTAGTGCTTCAGGTCCAACTTCAAAGATGTGTACAGTCCTTACGATTCACTTTGGACCATAGGTCGTACGTATATGTTTTCACCTTTTTTCGTTATTAACCTGTTGCCGAAGTTAGTCGGCTAATTTAGATACATCGTGTACACGCGCGTTTGGGCTTCACAAGCAGAGAAATATAATTTGCGTAACCGGAGCGTGGCGGTTCGTTGGATGTGGGTGTACCCACCACCGATTGGCTATGCCCGAGACTCTGGAAGTGGGCCTTTCGTCTGGTTGGGTGTCGCGTGCTGCAAATGGTTCCCTGCCAGCTGGCAAGACAAGTCACCGTGGCGCTGATTGGCGAACGGCGTTGCGTCGTTTTGACGGGTCAGTGACTTCATTTTGCTGGCGTGTGCGGCGGAGGATTCACGGTAGAAGGGCTGTTTCACTTGTACATTTGTTAAGTCATAGAGTATGTACGTTTACAGACGTATCGATTATACAATCTAGCAACCCTAAGAGAGTAAGTCACCAGGCGCTGATTGGCGTGAGTACTGCAGTTCACGGTATTAAGCAGCTATTTCACCTCTGTATATTTAAGTTCTCTGCGATGCAGGGATGCGAGGAGGGTGACCTCCAAGCCGGCAAACAGGCACTTGCAAATGAGGCCTAGGAGTGTTCTGCGAGAGCCTTTCATATTCCATTGTTTTGTGAACGGACGTGGGAAAAGACGGCAAGTTCCGCGCTGCCGGCACCGTGGGGAATTCTCCTGGCACTCCTCTCCCAATGTGTCAGAGTATCGGGCACTCTTAAGGGCGTTGGATACCAAACATTTAATTGCTTTATAATTGTACCACACATTGTTCAACTTGTACATATTGTATATGAAGACACTTTCCTCGAATAAAAAAAAATACATTTCATACTTTTTAAATAATTTGATGTCAAATTTTGACGCGACTTTCTCAGTAAATATTAATATGTAAAATAATAAAAAAAAAAACATTAATTCATCTTTTTTTATAAGTAAATTTCAATATTACATTTAAAAAAATCAAACAAAACAATTGGCAAGATGTCTTAACGTAGCAACATTCCTTAAAAAATTTCACGTAGAATACATTTTGTTTGAAATAGTTATCTTTTAAAATGACGCAATGAGAANTTAAAAAAAAAATATTAATTCATCTTTTTTTATAAGTAAATTTCAATATTACATTTAAAAAAATCAAACAAAACAATTGGCAAGATGTCTTAACGCAGCAACATTCCTTAAAAAATTTCACGTAGAATACATTTTGTTTGAAATAGTTATCTTTTAAAATGACGCAATGAGAAGTAATTTCGTTTAACGTTGATTCATTTAAAGTTCGCGGCTGCCCATTTGGTAGGCAGGGCCGTTAACTCGACACGGACCTGCAAGCATCTGTTACAATAGAAATAACCACAACCATATCCATAGCAGTAACTGGAGGTGGATTTACATGAATGGCTTGGATGGGGAAGGGAGGGGGCTATATACCCCAGGGCGGCAAAACAGAGAAAAAAAGTTTATATTGTTTATCTCCCAGTTATTATATTAACAAAACATTTTTGTGTATAGGCTGTTCACGGTAAACTGAGCATTTTTGAAAGCCATGCTTAACATAAATTTGTATGCAAAATGTGTACTCTTCCGCGATATGTAAAATTATCATTGTCGCGAGCCCGATCACTTTATTCATTCTTCAGTCAAATTAAACTAAGAAATTATTAGAAAAGTAAATATTTTATACATTTGATCATTTTTACACTTATATAAGTTAAAAAATTTAAAGCTAAAGAAACCATTTTAATATTCACAAATGTGTACCTAAAATTTTTAATTCAGCGTTNCATTTGATCATTTTTACACTTATATAAGTTAAAAAATTTAAAGCTAAAGAAACCATTTTAATATTCACAAATGTGTACCTAAAATTTTTAATTCAGCGTTAAANAGCCCGATCACTTTATTCATTCTTCAGTCAAATTAAACTAAGAAATTATTAGAAAAGTAAATATTTTATAAATTTGATCATTTTTACACTTATATACGTTAAAAAATTTAAAGCTAAAGAAACCATTTTAATATTCACAAATGTGTACCTAAAATTTTTAATTCAGCGTTAAANGTTAAAAAATTTAAAGCTAAAGAAACCATTTTAATATTCACAAATGTGTACCTAAAATTTTTAATTCAGCGTTAAAACCTGGAACTACTTTCTCTGCGTCGGTCGTTACCAACATTACTGGACGCATGACACTCAGTGTACCCGTTAAAAAACATGCAAGTAGGGACAGTGACATTTTTATAATGTTGATTTCAAAAGTGCTTATTTAACCGTGAACAAAGATGTACTCCGCCTTTGGGTTCAATTTGCAAAACCNATAATGTTGATTTCAAAAGTGCTTATTTAACCGTGAACAAAGATGTACTCCGCCTTTGGGTTCAATTTGCAAAACCTACTGCATAAACTGTGGGTGTTAGTTTCCATTCACAGAATATTTTCTTATCTTTCGTTTTGGGAACACGATACTTCNTACTGCATAAACTGTGGGTGTTAGTTTCCATTCACAGAATATTTTCTTATCTTTCGTTTTGGGAACACGATACTTCACGTCGCCTAGCAGCTGTAAGCTGGAATTCTACAAATTCACGTTGGTGGCCGTTTAACAACTACAGTTATCTAGTCTATAGAGTGTTAGAGTAAAGGGTATCGATATGTTACATGCTCCTGTATACTATATATTCCTCAACACTACGTTAATGTATGTAATTGCGCTATCCTGGGTGTTTATAGTACATTCACGGTTACTTCCAACTTTTCTGTAGCCCTGCTGAAGTACTTCTTCTAGGCAATTTCTCCGCCTCAAACAAAGAAAGCAAGCAAAGTCTAGAAAATTACACCAAAAGGACAACGCACCGCATTCGTGCGCACTCAGTTAAATATAAGTTTGCATGAGAACTATTTCTTACTGTGCAATAACAACCCACCTATTATTTCACCGATTTTATTCATATCTCTAAATAGTATAAAACAAAGTCGCTTATCCGCGTTTGTCTNAACCCACCTATTATTTCACCGATTTTATTCATATCTCTAAATAGTATAAAACAAAGTCGCTTATCCGCGTTTGTCTGTGTATTCGCTTAGTACGTCTAAAATACTTTATGGATTTTGATACGGTTTTCAACATCATTTAGAGAATTTTTTGAGGAAGGTTTTGGTGTATAATACATTTATATTTGATGCAAGGATAGTAGAGAAATGTCGAACCATTTGTAATCAAGTTGTAAAAAACAGGTTTTAAGGCGCTTACATGGCTTGCGCTCACTAAACCATAAGAGATACATCAAATTAATGTGCTACAGAATTGTAGCTGTCAAAAAGTTATACGGAAAAGGCAGCGATAGAATATGTTTATCTTTAAGGGTGACCCACAGTAACCATTTTTGTCTTTCAAAGTATCGGTGTAAAAACTAAATTGTTACCGGGCGAAGCCGGGCCAGTTTGCTAGTTAGCTATAAATGAAATATTATAATTGTAAACAAAATACACGATAAAAGAAAAATTAAACCAAAAATAAGATACTTTTATATGTTAACAAAGAATAAAACGCTTGTGATAAATGACGTACCGTAGTAGTTACTTTGGAAACGACCAAACGCGCCATGGGGTGATTTTTCAAAGGTTTGATTCAAAAATTGTGAAGAAACCGCGAGTAGACTGAAGTCTGCAGTTTTTACTGGATACATTTTGAGAGGACAGATGGACGGGGGGGCTGTGACCACTAGAGTTATGGGTGTCCGAATTAGCAGCAAAAATATAAATCCTCCTCTGGAGCCGCAGGAATGAAAATTTAAATTCATAGAACTGTATGTTTTTTCCGTGTTTTGTCCAAAACGTTATCACTTAGCTACAGCAAAGAATTTCAGAGTAAAGCAGTGTGTATGTGTGTATATATATATATTCACACACACACATTTAAGTTTCCCTTACACGTCTGTTTTTGTGAGCATTTATTAATGAATGGAATACCTCTCCGTAGCTCATTTTTCACGTGTTTAAATCATTCTGTTTTAAGACTTATACAGGATGTGTCGATTTATGTGGGAAGTAACTGGGGCGTGGAAATACACCTCAAAACCAAATAAAAAGTCAATATCAATATATGCCCTGTGCTTGATGATTCCCGAAGTAAGACCTTCTAGGGTTCCGCTGGAATTGATAATATCCGTACTTGATACAACCCTATTCGTGTCACTGTAGCCCTACCTGCGTACCACCAGTAACTCGTTATTAAAAGAGGTGCTCGAATTTTCCATCTTGCATCTGAATGCACGCCTGTACACGTCGCATTAGCGACCGACATTTTCAAACACTGATCTACTGACAACCTTGTTCCACGTGCTATTGCAATGTCCGCAGAAAGTGTTTTGTTTTGTTTTGTTTTGTTTTGTTTTGTTTTGTTTTGTACTATTCGCAGCCCGGTTGCTTCTCGTTAAATCAACACGCGCACATACAAGGANTGTTTTGTTTTGTTTTGTTTTGTACTATTCGCAGCCCGGTTGCTTCTCGTTAAATCAACACGCGCACATACAAGGAAATACGACACAAAGGGGTCAAAAATGAATGCTTATTTTAGTGAACAGGAAAACTATTTTACAAAACATAATTTGGCGTGTAGTGATTGCAGTACATTTTGGTTGCTTTGCACAGGTTATCGCTCGATAAGTTGAAATTATGCTCTTTTATTCTGGTAGAGGTTATAGCTTTTTCTAAGCATGGTTGAAAAAGCCACTAATATATAGGAGGAAAGGTTTTATTATTTCACTTGGAGCTCGTCTTAAAAAACTTGCCCTTCAGATTTCGAGCAGTTTACGTGCAAGGTTGGTCGTAAGCAGAACGACGTAGGATGTACACCGATGCGCCTGGCCGAGGGAACGGAACAGCTGTCATGCGCAGCGGGNTAAGTTCATAGAACTGTATGTTTTTTCCGTGTTTTGTCCAAAACGTTTTCACTTAGCTACAGCAAAGAATTTCAGAGTAAAGCAGTGTGTATGTGTGTATATATATAGTCACACACATTTAAGTTTCCCTTACACGTCTGTTTTTGTGAGCATTTATTAATGAATGGAATACCTCGCCGTAGCTCATTTTTCACGTGTTTAAATCATTCTGTTTTAAGACTTATACAGGATGTGTCGATTTATGTGGGAAGTAACTGGGGCGTGGAAATACACCTCAAAACCAAATAAAAAGTCAATATCAATATATGCCCTGTGCTTGATGATTCCCGAAGTAAGACCTTCTAGGGTTCCGCTGGAATTGATAATATCCGTACTTGATACAACCCTATTCGTGTCACTGTAGCCCTACCTGCGTACCACCAGTAACTCGTTATTAAAAGAGGTGCTCGAATTTTCCATCTTGCATCTGAATGCACGCCTGTACACGTCGCATTAGCGACCGACATTTTCAAACACTGATCTACTGACAACCTTGTTCCACATGCTGGCGAAGCATTGCAATGTCCGCAGAAAGTGTTTTGTTTTGTTTTGTTTTGTACTATTCGCAGCCCGGTTGCTTCTCGTTAAATCAACACGCGCACATACAAGGAAATACGACACAAAGGGGTCAAAAATGAATGCTTATTTTAGTGAACAGGAAAACTATTTTACAAAACATAATTTGGCGTGTAGTGATTGCAGTACATTTTGGTTGCTTTGCACAGGTTATCGCTCGATAAGTTGAAATTATGCTCTTTTATTCTGGTAGAGGTTATAGCTTTTTCTAAGCATGGTTGAAAAAGCCACTAATATATAGGAGGAAAGGTTTTATTATTTCACTTGGAGCTCGTCTTAAAAAACTTGCCCTTCAGATTTCGAGCAGTTTACGTGCAAGGTTGGTCGTAAGCAGAACGACGTAGGATGTACACCGATGCGCCTGGCCGAGGGAACGGAACAGCTGTCATGCGCAGCGGGGAGGTAACGGAAATGCGGTCCTGGTCTCTGTAGTCGTGAACCAGCGAGCCAGCTCGGTAGCTGATGAATCCATGAATTCCCACGGAGCCGTACCTACGTGCGGTGAAAGTCTCTGCAGGTCGGCTTGCTTGTCTTTTGGCAGCGTACAGACGGACATCCCAAGTGAAGAAGCAGCGAATTGATCTCCCACCACGAGTTTATGGCCCGCTGCACAATATACGATACACAAATTTCTTAAGTTAATTCATGGCATCCTCATATTATGTTTTAACTTACCTTTGAATATTCACCCTAGGTGTAACATTTTAACGGATTATTATTTTTTTTTTTTTATGAATTATACACCACGAACATTTATTGCTGTTATTAACATTAAAGTATTCAATTTTGGTAATGTGAAACTTTTACTTACACAGTATATCGTCTATATATTATAATAATTGTTTCGTAATCAATATGAATTAAAAGCAGTGACAACAGTGTTGTGTTGGCAGTGGCTTATAAGACGTACTTTACATGTAAAATATTATTAAACTTGGTGTTGTATGCAATTTTTAAAGTAAACGTTTCTTACTTATGTACAGTATGTCTCTAAAGCTATGCTATGGGTTTTGAAAAATCCTCCGGTGTTCCATGATTTGTGCAAACTGCCATGTTTAGTTTTGCCTAAATTATCCACAGACCGAAGAACCAGTCGATGCCGTAGAGAATGACGTAGTTCTCGATTCAGAGGACTATAAATACAAGTACATACGTTGAAAATGAAGGCAACAATGGGTGAAAGATTTGTTGTTTTAGATGATATAACACATATTATGATTCCAATAAATGTGTATTTATTACAATTGACAGGCAAAACAAAACTAAGTAAATTCCTAACTCTAATAATTAGGTTATTTGTCAGAAGTACTAATCAGGGGGGAAGGGGAGGAGCGAAGTGGATGGATTTGGGTGGCTCTTAACATCGAGGTCTTGAGAGCCGAGGAGGGTGAGGTGAGTATGGAGCAACACCGGAATGTAAGGGCGNGGTGGCTCTTAACATCGAGGTCTTGAGAGCCGAGGAGGGTGAGGTGAGTATGGAGCAACACCGGAATGTAAGGGCGGGGGAAATGGGAGATCCCCGAGAAAACTCGCCGAGTAGCTGTATCGTCTGCCACGATTGCCACGTGCGGAAATTCAGAAGCGACCCCGCCGGGAGCTGAACCCGGTTCGCCTAGGTGGGAGGCGAGTAAGGAGGGGGAGTCTTACACTGGCAAAAGTGAAGGGGCGGTGGACTTGCAGTAGCGGATGTAGACTTCCACTTGGGGGATTGAGTCACTTCCCCATGGTGCAGGTCTAGACTTCATCATCATTTCAGGAAACAATATTAAATTAATCAAATAAAATCAATTCTGATATTATTTCCTTTTCATTCTTAAACATTCNTCATTTCAGGAAACAATATTAAATTAATCAAATAAAATCAATTCTGATATTATTTCCTTTTCATTCTTAAACATTCGCAGAATAGTTTAATGTCAGTGTGAGAGATTTTTTCAAGGAGGGGTGGGGGGATGTTCCCTGTGACTACCCCCTCTCTTTCATTTCTGTATTCGCTCCTGGGAAGGAGGTTATACCGACATTAGCGGAGCTGATACACATGTTAATTATAACAAATACTAAGAGAGAAATTACTTCACAATGTAATAAAATGCATAATAGTTTACAGAAACTACATTATTTACTTAATCACAATTAAAGGCATAACAATAATTATAATACTAATTGTTGACAACCTTCGTGGCGAAATTGGTGAAAAGTGCGGGAATTTAACCCCCAACNTGGTGAAAAGTGCGGGAATTTAACCCCCAACACCCACCATACTGACTATGGCTATTATTATCTCAAATCTTTTAATGTCGATTTATAGTTGTTTCACGATTAGGTTAGCATTTTGGGAAACCTATTTTTTTTATTTTAATTTATGTCATTTTTGTACCTACCTTTACGTTGCAAAAACTTAACATAGTCGCTGATGTGAGAACTTGTTNATTTTAATTTATGTCATTTTTGTACCTACCTTTACGTTGCAAAAACTTAACATAGTCGCTGATGTGAGATCTTGTTTCATGTGGACACCACGCGACGAAGTTACAAGTAAATTGCTATAGACATAAAACTACATTGCTGTTGGCCACTTCTCGTTCTAATGCAAAGAAAACAATAACAACCAATTTAAACTCTTTATAAGACGTCTTGACACAGAACAAACTACTTTTCTCATAATTCCCCAGCAGTTACTTTACACATCCCAGTTAGAGTTTTTCCAAGTTCGATTTGAAAAGTGTCCCGTCAAGGTAGGNTTCCCCAGCAGTTACTTTACACATCCCAGTTAGAGTTTTTCCAAGTTCGATTTGAAAAGTGTCCCGTCAAGGTAGTATAGCGGCCTCCAATGCTGGAGCAGTGCACCCGACTCTACAACACGCAGAACTCGTTACAAAGTAATACACACACTACGAAAATGTCAAAAAAGTATGACTTATGCTGTATGTGGAAGAAAAATGCGTATATTTTGTAACAAAGTAAAATAATTTGTTAGTGTTTACTTATTTAAATGTTACAAAAAATAAACAAATATGAGCGTTTTTAATTAAAATTCAAGCGGTATACGAGGTTTTAATTCTGCAGTGTACTTTTGAACAGACCGCTGCTATAACTGGCGACTAACTGAAGCTAATCTCACAATCAGTCGAGAGTTGACGAAATTCATTTACCGGGACGTAACCAAAACAAACCGGACTTGCANTCGTAAGCAGAACGACGTAGGATGTACACCGATGCGCCTGGCCGAGGGAACGGAACAGCTGTCATGCGCAGCGGGTGGTAACGGAAATGCGGTCCTGGTCTCTGTAGTCGTGAACCAGCGAGCCAGCTCGGTAGCTGATGAATCCGTGAATTCCCACGGAGCCGTACCTACGTGCGGTGAAAGTCTCTGCAGGTCGGCTTGCTTGTCTTTTGGCAGCGTACAGACGGACATCCCAAGTGAAGAAGCAGCGAATTGATCTCTCACCACGAGTTTATGGCCCGCTGCACAATATACGATACACAAATTTCTTAAGTTAATTCATGGCATCCTCATATTATGTTTTAACTTACCTTTGAATATTCACCCTAGGTGTAACATTTTAACTGATGATTATTATTTTTTTTTTATGAATCATACACCACGAACATTTATTGCTGTTATTAACATTAAAGTATTCAATTTTGGTAATGTGAAACTTTTACTTACACAGTATATCGTCTATATATTATAATAATTGTTTCGTAATCAATATGAATTAAAAGCAGTGACAACAGTGTTGTGTTGGCAGTGGCTTATAAGACGTACTTTACATGTAAAATATTATTAAACTTGGTGTTGTATGCAATTTTTAAAGTAAACGTTTCTTACTTATGTACAATATGTCTCTAAAGCTATGCTATGGGTTTTGAAAAATCCTCCGGTGTTCCATGATTTGTGCAAACTGCCATGTTTAGTTTTGCCTAAATTATCCACAGACCGAAGAACCAGTCGATGCCGTAGAGAATGACGTAGTTCTCGATTCAGAGGACTATAAATACAAGTACATACGTTGAAAATGAAGGCAACAATGGGTGAAAGATTTGTTGTTTTAGATGATATAACACATATTATGATTCCAATAAATGTGTATTTATTACAATTGACAGGCAAAACAAAACTAAGTAAATTCCTAACTCTAATAATTAGGTTATTTGTCAGAAGTACTAATCAGGGGGGAAGGGGAGGAGCAAAGTGGATGGATTTCGGTGGCTCTTAACATCGAGGTCTTGAGAGCCGAGGAGGGTGAGGTGAGTATGGAGCAACACCGGAATGTAAGGGCGGGGGAAATGGGAGATCCCCGAGAAAACTCGCCGAGTAGCTGTATCGTCTGCCACGATTGCCACGTGCGGAAATTCAGAAGCGACCCCGCCGGGAGCTGAACCCGGTTCGCCTAGGTGGGAGGCGAGTAAGGAGGGGGAGTCTTACACTGGTAAAAGTGAAGGGGCGGTGGACTTGCAGTAGCGGATGTAGACTTCCACTTGGGGGATTGAGTCACTTCCCCATGGTGCAGGTCTAGACTTCATCATCATTTCAGGAAACAATATTAAATTAATCAAATAAAATCAATTCTGATATTATTTCCTTTTCATTCTTAAACATTTGCAGAATAGTTTAATGTCAGTGTGAGAGATTTTTTTCAAGGTGGGGTGGGGGGATGTTCCCTGTGACTACCCCCTCTCTTTCATTTCTGTATTCGCTCCTGGGAAGGAGGTTATACCGACATTAGCGGAGCTGATACACATGTTAATTATAACAAATACTAAGAGAAAAATTACTTCACAATGTAATAAAATGCATAATAGTTTACAGAAACTACATTATTTACTTAATCACAATTAAAGGCATAACAATAATTATAATACTAATTGTTGACAACCTTCGTGGCGAAATAGGTGAAAAGTGGGGGAATTTTACCCCCAATACCCACCATACTGACTATGGCTATTATTATCTCAAATCTTTTAATGTCGATTTATAGTTGTTTCACGATTAGGTTAGCATTTTGGGAAACCTATTTTTTTAATTTTAATTTATGTCATTTTTGTACCTACCTTTACGTTGCAAAAACTTAACATAGTCGCTGATGTGAGATCTTGTTTCATGTGGACACCACGCGACGAAGTTACAAGTAAATTGCTATAGACATAAAACTACATTGCTGTTGGCCACTTCTCGTTCTAATGCAAAGAAA
The DNA here is from genome assembly GCA_002778355.1 of Clitarchus hookeri. Taxonomy (NCBI): domain Eukaryota; kingdom Metazoa; phylum Arthropoda; class Insecta; order Phasmatodea; family Phasmatidae; genus Clitarchus; species Clitarchus hookeri. Next base: position 108,329 of record NQII01000413.1, read on the forward strand.
ACAATAACAACCAATTTAAACTCTTTATAAGACGTCTTGACACAGAACAAACTACTTTTCTCATAATTCCCCAGCAGTTACTTTACACATCCCAGTTAGAGTTTTTCCAAGTTCGATTTGAAAAGTGTCCCGTCAAGGTAGTATAGCGGCCTCCAATGCTGGAGCAGTGCACCTGACTCTACAACACGCAGAACTCGTTACAAAGTAATACACACACTACGAAAATGTCAGAAAAGTATGACTTATGCTGTATGTGGAAGAAAAATGCATATATTTTGTAACAAAGTAAAATTATTTGTTAGTGTTTACTTATTTAAATGTTACAAAAATAAACAAATAGTAGCGTTTTTAATTAAAATTCAAGCGGTATACGAGGTTTTAATTCTGCAGTGTACTTTTGAACAGACTGCTGCTATGACTGGCGACTAACCGAAGCTAATCTCACAATCAGTCGAGAGTTGACGAAATTCATTTACCGGGACGTAACCAAAACAAACCGGACTTGCAATTTTTGATGAATCGCAATCAAAGGCGTAGAAAGCATATTTTACCGGGAGCAGGGGAGTTCACATTTAAAATAGTTTTTTTTTTACCATACTCCCAAGGCTTTTAGGCCCATGCCGATCAGCGAGAAAAATTGGCCTGCGATATTTTATTTCGGATTTATTTAACTTCAATTTGTTAGCACGTAGAATAATAATTTTTTATTCTTGAATATTATTAATGTTTTACTGCTGTTTCCGTTATTACACATAGCAAGTCTTAGGAAGTAATTGCCACTGATACTACGTGGCCAACTCTTAAACTCATTCCATTACAACTAAGTTACATTTTTCCAAATTTGTTTTAAAATTGTTGCAGTAATAAAAGAATTAATTTAATCTGGGCTAGTTAACCACTTTAGCTCAAAAACTGCTTTTTCGAACCCAATGTAGAAATTTAATAAAGTATTAAATAATTCCTGCAAAGTCAAATGTATAGAATATTACCATAGAATTACGAAAATAATCCTTCATGTGTTGTGTGGATACCACCTCATTTTGTGATCGTGTTGTTAGGCAGACGTAAGCGCTATAATCAGTAGTGATATTTTTAAGCTTTAGAAATTGGTCTGTCTTTTTATCAATAACATACGTTTATCGTTGAGTTGATGTGTTATATCTCCCGAAACCCACCTTTTGGATAGCCTACACCTAGGAACACGAGTATTTATTCTGTAGTTCACACCAATTTTGTCTTTCTTTTTAGCATTTCACATACGCTGATTGACCAAGCAGCATAGCTAGGGCCTACCTTTTGCAGTTAAGGTGCCATACTGACCCGCTCTTTAGGCAGTGTTTGAATTTGCACTTTCAGTTAACTGAAAGGTCGCGTGAGCCGAATTAGTCGACTAAAATGATAACGTATTTTGTATTTTAGTATTTTGTTTTTAGTATGCAACGAAATTTAAATACTAAATTACCAAAATCGGAACTATCGCTGCACAAGTAATTATCGACGTCGCGTCGTCCGAATTGAACGCTAGTAAATACTAAAATACTAATACATACTAAATTGTCAATTAGAATACAGTCTTAGCTTATACTTTTAAGTAATTTAACTGGCGAACTACACACTACCGCTACCTGAACCACTCAACGAATCGACTCTTCAAACATATAATTTTGTATGTACAGAATAGGCGTGGAAAAACGAAGTTGGATCGAAACATAAGTGGGAGTAAACTGAATCTAAAATATTTATAGAATAAATATACTAATCGGCCACAAAGACAAACAAATTCACTGATTTCTATGTAAAAAAAAAAACTGGAGCAGTACTTCGGCATTTATACGAGATGTTATTCTCCATGGTGTTTGATAGTGCCTGCTTGGTTGAATTGTTCGCAATGTTTACGAACAGCAAAGAAAAGGAACGGAAAAATTAAGAATCTTCCATGAAACATGGTGAGTGCAAACATACGCGGCTATTTTATTTTTCAGTAACATAATACCTACACTTTGTGGCATCTCTTATGCCAGATCCAACAATTTTTGGAGTATAGTTTCACCCAAGTATCGTTTGTGGCCGTGCTCAAAGGCGTGGATGACGCTCGTGTGGCTCGTTGACGCCGCACATGTGCACACGCACGCACGCACGCACGCACCAACACACCCACGGAGCCACTAATAATTGACGCACAGCAAGGATGTGTTGCGAGCAAACACTGACCACGACGACGCGTCGCTGTTAGGCAGTCACTTGTTTCTATTACAGGCACGAATGTGCTCTCACCTTGTGTAAAAGAGTAGTACTGAAAAGATTGTTCCAACAACTCAAAACTTTTTCCAAAATCCTTTTGAAAACATCTCAATAAATTATATTTTAGTTATTTATGGAAACACTGCACCACTTAATTTAAGGGTAACTTTGCACCGCACATTTTTATCGTACTTAGATTTATACTTCATGATTACCAGTTTTATTTATAAGGTAGATAATAATGTGCAGGAATCCTTTGAGAATTCAATGAAAATTAAATTTAATGGGTGGTACAAATGTGCCCTGTCTGGTACAAAATTACTTCAAATGACTGCAACACATTTTTACCTACCAAGACATGGTTTACGTAAACAGGAGGATAGGAGTGGGTGGAGAGGTTTAAGAAGCTCTTAACAACAGGGTCTTTAGAGCTAATGAGGGTGAATTGAGGTGAGTACGGAGCAGCGCCAGAATGCAAGGGCAGAAGAAACCGGAGATTTAAAAAAAAAAAACCCACCGACCAGCGGCATTGTTTGGCACGATTTCCACATGCAAAAATCCAGGAGCGATCCTGCAGGGAATCAATCACATTTGTCCTTGGTGGGAGATGAGTGCTCTAGCTGCCGGGAAATCCAACAGGCCTTCTGCAACACCCTCCCGACTCGGCTCAGTCGTGGTGGGAGTGTGGTGTTCATTGCACAGCTATAGGGGCTTCTTTATACATGTTACTTTTTTCATTGATTTTTGTTTAAGTACTGAATACTTTCTATATAATTTCTAGTTCATTTCTTAAAAATGTGTTTAAGCTGGAATTTTATATATATATATATATATATATTATAATATAAAAAGTTTAAACTATTCTCTATGATTTTTGCTACAAGAATATGAATTGTGTCTACTTAAAGAAGAGTACTATCAAACTTTTAAAGCCTGTTGCACACTTTTTTGAAAAGCACCATTATTTACATAAAAATCTTTTTAAGTAGTGGTATTTTGAACATCAAAACCTAAAACTTTTGCAGTAAATAACTGCTCGACTCCTGCTATGAAAGAAAATTCACAAAAATAAGATAATACATGCATACATCCCCTTCTTGGTGGGCATTCCATTTTAAGCCTTTTTACATTATATTGTATAGGGCTGTTATGCCTGAAGGTTTATCAGGGGATGGCTTACAAACTAACTTATGGCCTAACTTAAAACTAACCCTCAAGCCTTACCCGGGATTCAAAAACTGAACCTCCCACACCCCAGACCGGCAGCGCACCAACCGACTCTGCCACCTGAAGTCGGCTCTTTTTATTTACATATTACCCAATAATTTAATTTGTATTTTGCAGGCCTCTCGCAGCTAGGGTTCAATTTTTATTACCTGATAAGGTCAAAGCCCAGATTTTTTGTATTTGAGAATCATCTTGGTCATTGACAATGAATTTTATCATCTGCTCCTGTTCCTACCAATGCATTCCATCACATCTACACTACAGGGTTTTATTCACATCAAATTCAGGAATTAATTGGCCTGTGAGTACACCTAGAGGTGCTTCATATATTCATGTACCTAAAACTGTAGTTATGTGGATTATAGGACACACCAAAATTTTCATTCCCAGAAATTTTAACTGTAAAAATCTTTAGTATAGGCTTTACCAACTTCTGGAAGTCCAAGATGCATATGTAGTTGCCTATTTAAAATGGAAAAGGCTAATTAAATTTTTAGTGGATTTTGGTACAGTTTTATCTATTTTTAGAACTGATGCTGGTACAAAACCTGAGTGCACAAGTAGACTGTATGTAAAAATGTATTATATAAACCTTTCAGTTATCCTTAAAAAGTTGTTCTCTAATGATACAAGATCGTTGCTTAGGTACAACTGCTACTAAAAATAGTGTTTCCATTTTACCAAAAAGTATTTTCTGAAACTCTTGCTGTATTTTCACAAATATAAGTATTTTGAAATATTTTTAGCAAGCCATTTTCCACAACTGCCTGTATATTTGAATAAGCATAGTTTCACAATTTACTGAGGTGTTGACTTTTTCTAAGAGTTTATTGGTTAGCCCATAAATCTTCAGGATATCATATCAAGTATGATGTAATGGCAAAATTAAAAAAGTTTGTGTAAGATCTTTTAAGTTCATAGTATTACCAAATTAAAGTATATGTCGCACATTTAGAGATGATGGAAAATAGCATTTATGTGTGCATTTTAAAGAATGTATTATCATTTATAAATTTTACAGACCAGTGATATTGAACAAATGGTTTTCTTATGAGAAAATCACTTTTTATTACAAAATAGAGCACCTGCATTACACGAGATGAAACTGTACTGGAATATTAACAAAACCTAGCTGATCATGAGAATTGATTAAGTACCGGTAGCAGTGTTGTATTTAATTCTGAAGGAAATTTTCCATTCTTAAAGTTTTAGAATACCTAGCATAAGCACTGTCCTCCATGTGATCCTGAAAGCATTGTAAGATTTTAATAACACAATGATGTCTGGTGAACAATATGAAGACTTACCATGTAGTTGCTGTATTAGCTTACAAGTGACAATGCACACATTAGCTCATAGTAGGGCCACAAGACTGGCCAGTGAAATAAAGAAATGTGCACACAGGGCTTTATAATACTGCAACCATTTTAAAATGAGACATTGTTTAGATATGTTTCTCAGAAGTAGCATGCAACTCTTTTGCATGGATTGCAACAGAGTCTGTTTGATGCAAGCTGAATTTCAGTGCCTTGAAACGTTAACCTCAGTACACAGGTAAGACATATAGATTAGAACTAAAGATTGGACAATACATACGTTAAATATGTTGCCAGCTAGGTATACATGCCAATGTTATATTTTTTACTATATTGTTTGGTTTTTCCATAGTTATAAAATTAATCCATTTAGAAAGTGATGTGTAGTTACATTGCTCATTTTGACACACAATAAATAAAACAGCATGTCTGATGTCCAGATTTACTGAAATTAACCAAAATTATTAAATTAATATGAAATTGCATTTTTATGTAAATTCACAAATTGTGGAGGTTATAGCTATTTGTTGCTAGAAAGCATGCTTGTAGCATTTTATAGCATCTATATAGAAAACTATTTTCCATCATCTCTAGTGGTTGCATATTGTGCATGCATGGATGAAAAAGGAGTAAGAATATTGAGATGACCATTATGAAATTTACTTAATTTTTTTTTCATTGCAGTTGTTTCAAGAAGGTGAAAACTCAGCTATGGCAACAATCATCGATCCTGCCTTCAAGATCATTCCAAAACACTCAACAGCCTTCATCATATGGCGAATAGAGGTACCAACAAATTTTGTCATTGGATTTTGATGTAGATATTTTATTAGTGTACACTTTTTTGGCTTGTTATATTACATACCATAATTGGATATGACAGTAGTCAAAGTTCTGTACTGGAAACAGACCTCTGATTTGTTGGAAGTGTGATGCTTGCCAACTGTGATGATGTGGTTGTAAGTCTTAGCTCAAGAATTATCAATGCAACTTTTAACATTAGTTAAATTGTACATTATTACAAGGTCCATGTATTTTTCTGGGTACAATGAAGTCTACAGATGGCACCCCTTATTGTTTTTACTATGTAGGACTAATTCGTGAAAGTAGGAAACAGTTACACACACTCAAAAAATCGTTTTGCATCTCCAGATTTCTTAGTTGCTTGGTTGCTCGAAGCAAGTTGGCATGAAAATACACACTTTCTGTACAGAATACCACAACAGACTTGATGAATGTCTTTTTGTAATGTGCTTACTGTTATAAGTTTTTCAAATACATTTATTTATTACTTTTGATACATGATACATTTCTCTAGTCTACCATCTTAACTACGTGCCTGCAAGTTGACCTCTGCAGGAGTGTCAACCTCCTAACCTAACATTTATCTTAGACAATACATATCTTTGTTACACCTTCCCCTTTACATGGGTTTTCCTTTAACATTCTGTTTGATCATATGGTTTTTTTCTCAATAACTTGTCTGCCACTTTTAATGACATAGCTTTCTGTGGCTTTGACGCAAGCATTTGTTTTTTCTGGTCCGCTGAACCTGTTAGTTCCACCACTCTGGCGACTATTCTTCTTAGGGTCAGCAGTGTCCACAAGAGTATTTTCAAACCCTTTAAACCCCTCTACCCCTTTGCTGCTGTTTGTATGTTCCTCACTAACCTCACAATAAGGAATGATTCGACATCCCTTTCTTCACGTTTCTGCCTTAAACAGCCTCATCTGACTAGTATTTTGCCTTACCATTTTGTTATCTTTGTCTTTCTTCACCCAGTATGACCTTGACTCTGTGCACCTTGATAGCACTACTCCTGACCCCCAATGGTCGTCCCTGTCTGTCTGTATTACAATTCTGTCCCCTTCCTTGAAACTAATTCCCATCCTCCTAGCAGTTTTGTCATGCAACTCTTTTGTTTTCTTTTGTTTTGCCAGTAATGCTTCATGTATTCCTTCTTGTACTATTGTTTGGAGAGTTGCTAGACGCATTGCTGCTGGTGTTCTCACCTGCCTACTGAATGAATCTGCACTGGAGACACATTTAACCCCGTTACGGGTGCATTGTTATGTCCCTATAATCTGACCCTTCTGCCAGACTTTTCCGCATAATCTTCCTGCAAATCCCTACAGCCTTCTCTGCCATGCCATTGCTCCTCGGGTAGTGGGGGCTGCTAGTACTAAGCATTATTATTTTTTTTGTTGAAATATATTCAGCATTCATGTGATTTGAATGGCACGTTACAGGTAGTTGACCAACATTCAGTAGATAGTTCTGATGAATCTCTACTGTGACAATTTACAAGTACTTCTCAATGTTGTAGATATTAGGCGTGCCTGTAAGTCAGGTATAAGTAACACTGACAGGATGACTTACCCTAGTAAGTGGCAGGAAAGGCTATGTATTGAAGGCAAACACTTAACTGTGAAATTAGATACAGTAGCCCAAGTCAGTATACTTCCACTTAAACTGTTCAAAAAAGTCAATCAGCAGTTTAAGGTTAAGCCAACCAAAGTTAAGTTAAAAACCTTGGATGGTGTTATCATACCATTTGGGAAGGTCACCCTTTTTTGTGCAGTAAAAGGAAAAGAAGCTATGATTGAGTTCATGTTAGTAGACTTTGATGTTTCATTGCTGGGGCTATCAGAATGTGTGACACTTCACTTAATGCAACATGTTAATGATGTACAAATCAAGGAAAGTGTGAAGGACAAATTTGTAACAGAGAACCAAGGGATATTTAAGGTGCTGGGGTGTTTTCCGCAAGAAAGCACAATACTAATGAAACCAGGTGCTGAATCTGTTAGCAAACCGCCTCGGAGAAAACCGCTGGCACTCAAGAAACTACTCAAAGATGAACTCGATAGACTAGTTAAGAAGGGAGTAATAGTAAAGGTCAATAAAGTTGATGCTAAGTAATGGGTTAGTAACTTAGTAATAGCTGAAAAGCCTAATGGAAAAATTAGGCTGTGCCTAGATCCATCAGACCTGAATGAGAACATAATTATACAGTCTCACATGGTCCCTACTATAGGAGAAATCTGTGAGCGAATGGCAGGGAAGAAATTTTTCACAGCGTTTGACTTGCATGAAGGGTTCCATCCGGTTAAACTAGATGAGGAGTCATCACTAAAGTGTTGCTTCTCTAGCCCTTATGGCATATATATAAGTATCTCAGGTAGTCATACAGAGTATCTAGTGCACCCGAAATCTTCCAACATTTAGTAGAAACTAACTTTGCAGATATACCCAATACGATTATTTACTTTGATGACTTACTGTGTATGGGAGAAACTGAAGAAAGCCATGATGCCACAGTCAGCCAAGTAGCTGAACGAGCCAGGGCTAGGAACATTACACTCCAGAATGTGTTTCAGCCTTGTAAATCATTTCCCTGAATACTTTTTTGCATGGACTTTTGTGTACAATTAGTGGTATGTGATGAACTTTCGTTGTTAGTGCTATAACCTATGATAATATTTCCAGAACATGCAAGTGGTGGCAATACCAAAGGAGCAGTATGGGAAGTTCTTCAACGCTGACTCGTATATCATCTATGCTGCTTCAGAGTATAGCCGACCTTCAGGAACTGATGCCAAGGTTAGTCGACACTTTGCAAAATAATTATTTAATAAAACAGAAAAACTTTTCTTTAAAACAATATGTTGCATATTATTCCTGTTGCCCAGTTTTCCTAGAGCAATCTTAAAAGCATTGTGAGTCTCAAGGCGAAGTGTGGCTCCTTCCTACAAAACTGCTCCTTTTATCAAAAACTCAGACTGACATTAATATTTTTACTACCTCTAGTATTGTATGTGTGTTCTCCAATATGAACATTTCTGATTCAGTATTGAATTTATGTACCAACAGCAAGGCACTGCATATATAGGTCAGCAAGGGCCCTTACTCTCCTGGGGCAACAGCCCAACATGACCACGCATTAATACACCCCTCAGTTTTAAAGGTATTTACATTACAAACACTGTGGAAATATGAAAGCTGTGCCACTTAGGCAGGGTCAGTGTAGTTGGCGATGGAAGCCAACAGTGTCTCACCTAACACAAAGGACGATGTTCCCAGCCAGTCTGAAGAGTGGATAAACTGAATAAAAATCTGAAAATGTGGCAGAAGGAATATGAGTGGTTGGTAGCGGAGGGGGCAAAGAGAGAAGAAATAGTAGTAACCTGAAACAAATAATTTACACCACGGGGTATCCTGTACTCACCTCACCCATGCTGGAATTCTCCTCAGAAGATTTATCTAGCAGTTGGAAACAGTACCATCCTTTGATTGCCTTATCTACAGGATTGTTAGGAACAAAAATGTCTCTTAGACATTTTATTGGTAACTTATTCCATCTATTTTGAGAAAAACATTACGTTCAAAAGTTTAATTTATTTTTTGCTAGTGTATCACTTTATGCTGTTTGCAAGTTTGGCGCACTATTACTGTTGCTCTACACAGCATAGCTGTTTCTTTCACAATAACTTGCTATAACTGGCACTATACTGTACAACAAATACCCGAGTTAAAACATTAAGTTTTATACACTGCAAATTGTAACTCAAAATACAAGGCTGGCATGTGAAGACTAGTTAGCTTGAGTGAAGCATGGTGGATTGCAAGTTTACAGGCTTTCATGACAAGCTTGATGCAAGCTTGAATTGGAGTTTAAAAAAATGACACCTCAACCCTATGGTGTATCCGATACCTTGTACGTTAATGTAGGTATAGTGAGTTGACATATGGAAAACTTCAACTGCAAATGGGGGTGTGAAACAGAAGTGTAATTGAACTGTAATTCCATAAGAATATAGTAAAATACACAAGGAACCCCTTTCATCCTTGTCATGAATAAGTGTTTACTGTCATGAATAAGTGTTTACAGTAAACTTCAGCAGAATTATTCAGGCAATATTGATAATGTTGCTACAATAATGAAAATATAGAATNTAGAATTAATCAGGCAATATTGATAATGTTGCTACAATAATGAAAATATAGAATAGAAGTACATAGTTAAAAAGTTTTGGTATAATGGAGTTTGGTTGTGCTATGGAAAGACTGAAGGCAGCGGGACTTCACAATTGTAATTGGCTCCACACATATTAAGCACCAACTAAGTTCAGTGTCCATAAGAGTGTTTTTAGACTTTTTAAAACCTTCTACTAACAAGGTTTGTATTCCTTTACACCTCTCTACCCCATCACTGTTGTTCTTATGTTCCTCACTAATCTCACAATCAGGAATGATTCAACATCCGTTTCCTCGTGTTTGTGCCTAAGATTGCCTCATGTGACTAGTATTTCACCTTTCCATTGAGTTATCTTTGTCTCTCCTTATCCAGTTAGACCTTGACTCAGTGCACCTTGATATCACTACTCACTCACAACAGTCATCCCTCTCTGTCCTTATGACAATCCTGCAAGTTGGCTTCTACAAGAGTTCCAACCTCCCTACCTAATATTTCATATCTTAGACAATACATATGTATCTCTGTTACAACTACAGTAGGTTGTAACTGGTAAATTACACATACAATGTATCAGAGAACACTATAATTTTGATTAGATGTAAGCAGTTCTGAGCAGGAAAGGTACAGAGCTGATATCACAGTTGTTGAGATGTGTTAACTTTTCCTGTGATCACTGTTATCAGATAGTTTTGAAAGTCAATAACATTCCTTCATTCTTATCAGGTTATTAATGCATGAGGTTCTGGTAAGTTTAATACCAGGCTTATAATGTAATAAGTCCACAAATTCATACATATATAAGCCACATGGCAGCCTTCTAATATATAAACTTGTCGGAAAAAACTAGTTGTGCTACAAAGTTTTCTCTGTGGAAGCTTATAAAGATGATGGATGAGAACCCAGGTCCACATAAAGTTGGCATCCACAACTTCATGCTGAATTCCAGAATCCAGCAGACCAGTGCAACAATAAAATCAATCGGGTCCAACCACNTGGCATCCACAACTTCATGCTGAATTCCAGAATCCAGCAGACCAGTGCAACAATAAAATCAATCGGGTCCAACCACCCACATTAAAATACATAAATAAGTATTTTGTATGCAACACAATTATTGTCAATTTTAATAATTTGTCAGCAGCATATTTTTCCTTTGGAGATTTGTCTTGAATTTAAGTATAAATTGTTTTACTTTATTCATTTGAAAACACTATAATAAACTTGGTGCCACTTTTCAGCAAACTACCAACTGCAATATTAAATATACAATGAAAATTTCAACAAACTGAATACAGGATAAACATNTGGCATCCACAACTTCATGCTGAATTCCAGAATCCAGCAGACCAGTGCAACAATAAAATCAATCGGGTCCAACCATCCACATTAAAATACATAAATAAGTATTTTGTATGCAACACAATTATTGTCAATTTTAATAATTTGTCAGCAGCATATTTTTCCTTTGGAGATTTGTCTTGAATTTAAGTATAAATTGTTTTACTTTATTCATTTGAAAACACTATAATAAACTTGGTGTCACTTTTCAGCAAACTACCAACTGCAATATTAAATATACAATGAAAATTTCAACAAACTGAATACAGGATAAACATTATATAGCATATTCAAATTAACTTACTTCACGGTAATGCAACGAGCACAGTTTTTGTTGCCCCATCTCCAGAACCAGTGTGGCAGTTTAAGAGCAAATATGACCGACAAATAAGCACTCATTTTGGACAGTCATATGGTATGTGGTATTAAACTTTGCTAGTTTCCAGGGCATACTGAGTGTACATCCAGTGCATCCACGCAATGTGAACACGGCACGGGATGACTACTATCTTGTCTGCATGACCGTAATGGACTGTACAGCCTCATCCACAGTGTTGGCTCGACACTGGAACACTGCAGCAGATGTGGACGTGTCTGCATCGATAGTTTGACGCTGTCTGCTGCGGGATGGACTGGTAGCGTGGATGCCATTGCGTCTGCTTCCATTGTCCAGAAACCACAAATGCCTTAGATTGCAATGGGAACGTGAACGCCATCGCTGGCATGCTAAGTGGCAAAATGTAGTGTTTTTGGATGAGTCTTGCTTTAACATATCCTACAGTGATGGCCGCATACATGTTAGATGCTACGGTGGTGATTGCAATCTGGCAGCCTGCATTTTGGAGCGGCATAGCAGACAAATTCCCAGTGTGATGGTGTGGGTTGCCATTGGATACAACATGTAATCATGACTCTTACGTATTGAGGGTAATCTGAACAGCAACCACTTCATCAGGGAGATTTTAGAGCCCAAGGTACTGCCCCTCCTTCAGGCAACTCAACATGCCATATTTCCGCAGGACAATACCTGGACACATGTGGAGGAATCTGCAAGCCTTCTTCAATGAATGATGGGTACCATCAATTCCCTGGCTCGCATGTTCGCCTGACAATGTCGCCCATCAAACATGTCTGGGATATGGTTGGTCGGCGACTTGTTCGTCATGATCTTCCAGCAACCACTGTTGATGCATTGTGGTTTTGCATACAAACCGCATGGAGGGAGATTACCCAGGAACATATTCAGGTCCTCTTTGATTCCATGGCACGACATTTAGGGGTTGTGATTGCAGCACGTGGGGGCTTCACACCACACTGAATTCTCGAGGATGGAGATCATGTACAGTTCTGTAATCCTAATCAATTGTGTATTGCCATGTACCTAATCTGTGGTATAAAGTTCATTTNGGAGATCATGTACAGTTCTGTAATCCTAATCAATTGTGTATTGCCATGTACCTAATCTGTGGTATAAAGTTCATTACAATCACATGTATCCTTCTTGGTGTTGCATTTTTCACAAACGTTAGTGTAGATAGTATTTTCTTCACTTCTGGCCANCAATCACATGTATCCTTCTTGGTGTTGCATTTTTCACAAACGTTAGTGTAGATAGTATTTTCTTCACTTCTGGCCATTTTGATTGGATATCTACCACAATAAGGAAGAAGACCTGACCCTGGTACGGTCCAAAAAAATCTATGTGTAGCCTTACCCATGGTCCTGTCACCGGTGCCCATGTAGTCAGTTACCTTTGATGGATTGGTCCAATGCTGCTGACATCTCCCACATAAACAACAGTTTTGCATACCGTATTCAAAGTGCACTTATAGTCCCCACAAATCCACACTGAACCATCTGCTTTCTGAAGAGGCACCACTGGTGTTGCTCAAGACNAGTGCACTTATAGTCCCCACAAATCCACACTGAACCATCTGCTTTCTGAAGAGGCACCACTGGTGTTGCTCAAGATGAATATTCCACTGATTCATATTCTCTCAGTGCTACTAATCTGTCAATTTCAGCACTCACCCCCTCCTTTAATGCAAATGGCACCAATTGACTCTTCCAAAAAATGGGTTTATCTTCACAAACCAACTCCACTGCCACAAGTGACCCCACGCACTGTCCCAGCTCTGCGCTGTCGAACATGAGTGGAATTACTGCATTGCTTTCACCATTCCCTGTTGCCGGATACTAAAAATACCTTCCACTGTGATTCCTAAGAGGCCAAACCAGTTCCAACCCAACAACTGGGTCCTCTACTCTCTGCTACTAACAGCTGAAGTCTCCAATGGTTGGTTTTGGTTTGCACAGTCACTTCAAATGTTTCCTTAACCATCATGTTTTCTTGCGACCAAGTGTGCAACACCAGGTTTGCCTTTTGTAGCGGGGGCTTCTATGGCCACAGCAATTTGTATGTTTCACTTCAAATTATCGTCAGACCCGCCTGTGTATCAATTTACATTATGTGTTTCTTTCCATCTAACCACACATCCACGAAAATTGGTGGCTTGCTGTTCCTTGGCTGTCCTGTTGTCTTGTATAGTGTATACATTGCTGCCTCTTCTTTGTCATTCTATTCCTCGTTCTACCGCTGTGTTGTTTCCTGGCATCCTTGGTGTCCTTCGTTTTCCCTGTTTCCCATTTCTCTTTGATGGACCCTTGTCGTTTTTTCTTGCCTATGCATGCTCGCTCTAAATGTCCCATCTTGGAGCAAAAGTGGNAAATTATCGTCAGACCCGCCTGTGTATCAATTTCCATTATGTGTTTCTTTCCATCTAACCACACATCCACGAAAATTGGTGGCTTGCTGTTCCTTGGCTGTCCTGTTGTCTTGTATAGTGTATACATTGCTGCCTCTTCTTTGTCATTCTATTCCTCGTTCTACCACTGTGTTGTTTCCTGGCATCCTTAGTGTCCTTCGTTTTCCCTGTTTCCCATTTCTCTTTGATGGACCCTTGTCGTTTTTTCTTGCCTATGCATGCTCGCTCTAAATGTCCCATCTTGGAGCAAAAGTGGCACACTCTGCGACTGTGTTGCAGCGTGACTCGGGCATGGTTGCCATTGCACCTCCAACAGGGTTTCTTGCTATCCTTGAATGGTGGTCTGCTAGCTTAAATGCTGCCTGCGTGAGACTGCAGTGTCTGCCTGCTTAACCCTACTTTGTGAATTGCCCCTGCTGACGATCGTAACCTGACTTTTGAGTCGCTAACATTGCGTTCAGTCTGCTAACATTGTGTTCAGTCACTTATGCTGCAAGTGCCATGTCCACCGCATCCTTGTATATCTCTTTCATTAGGAGTGCAAGCTGAAGTTTTGCATCCTGCACCCCACAAACCACTCTGTCCCACAACATCCTTTTCCAATATTTTTAAAAATNGTGTCTGCCTGCTTAACCCTACTTTGTGAATTGCCCCTGCTGACGATCGTAACCTGACTTTTGAGTCGCTAACATTGCGTTCAGTCTGCTAACATTGTGTTCAGTCACTTATGCTGCAAGTGCCATGTCCACCGCATCCTTGTATATCTCTTTCATTAGGAGTGCAAGCTGAAGTTTTGCATCCTGCANTGCACCTCCAACAGGGTTTCTTGCTATCCTTGAATGGTGGTCTGCTAGCTTAAATGCTGCCTGCGTGAGACTGCAATGTCTGCCTGCTTAACCCTACTTTGTGAATTGCCCCTGCTGACGATCGTAACCTGACTTTTGAGTCGCTAACATTGCGTTCAGTCTGCTAACATTGTGTTCAGTCACTTACGCTGCAAGTGCCATGTCCACCGCATCCTTGTATATCTCTTTCATTAGGAGTGCAAGCTGAAGTTTTGCATCCTGCANGCTGCAAGTGCCATGTCCACCGCATCCTTGTATATCTCTTTCATTAGGAGTGCAAGCTGAAGTTTTGCATCCTGCACCCCACAAACCACTCTGTCCCACAACATCCTTTTCCAATATTTTTAAAAATTGCAGTGTACACTCAATTGCCGCAATTCTGCCACATACTCTGCGAATGACTCGTCTTCCAACTGGTCCCACTTGTGAAATTTGTAGGTTTCTACTATTTCACTTGGTTTGGGCTCAAAATGTGTGTTAACTGTATCAAAATATCCATTAGCTCCACCTCTGTTGTTGATTTTGGCGCCACCAATTATGTGACTCGGTTGTAAAGTACCACCCCAAAAATTGTAAAAAATATTGCCCTCTTTTCCTTGTTATCCTTCACTTAATTTGCCAAGAAATAATACTGAAGACGTTCAGAATAAGTTTTCCAAGGGTCTCGCCCGGAGACAAATTCTCCAACCGACGGAAATTGCGCCATTGCTTGTTTACATTGCTGGCCGTGCACGTCTGGTTCAATTGTATCGTGTCGCCACTTTTGTATATTCCATCCCACCTACTACCCGTCGTAGTTCACATCCCCATTCCATCCCGAAGGCCCATTCTCCTCCTCCACGGACATTCTTGTAACTAACCACTAACTTAACACACACACTCATCACGCCTGACCTGGTAAAACTCATGTCGTGGACAAACTCCTCCTCAATCATACTCACCCCTTCTTCCCATTTTCAACACTTCTGCTATATACACCACACATTATTTTTACCGCGTCCTGTATAAAGAACAGTAGTACAAACAGATAGAATTGAAACCCACTGAATGCAAGCCAGACATGATACTGCAAGACCAAACCAGCTAAGTATTACCAGATATGCATTACCAGTGTGTTCAATGACCAGCTAAAAAGAGTGTAACAGCTTCCATTTACTCACTGTTCATTTCATTATGACTTGAATCTCATATTATTTGTACTTTTCTTTCTTCAGGCCTGTCCGAATAGACCAGAATCATCTGACAGTTATTTGTTTGAGTCGTACTCCTATACAAAAAAATTAATTTAATTTTTGTTACAGTAGTTTTAGCTATAAAGTTGGTTACAGTCCAGCACTCCAGTATAAATTTGGTTCTAAACACAGTGTAGTACCCTATTATGCATGTGGACTAAATTGTTTTAATACTATTACAACTTATAGTAGACATTGGCAATGTTATAACAGCTAACAACATTTAAAGTGAAACAACTTATAAGCAGGATTTACCATTGTGCTTTTGTGCTGTGTTGTTAAAACAATTGACATTCAGTATTGTGGATGAGTTTTATTCTGTTTGGCCAAGCAAATACTGATGACTATCCTGATTATGTGCATTCCCACTTGATATCTGTATTAGAGTGGGTGTTTGAAAAGTAAGTAAAAATATAGTTATAATCGTGTACTTAAGTTTAACCATTGTTGTGTTAACTGGGAGTGCCTGTGCTGATTGAGTGTATCTAAATCCTTTCTTGTCTAGCCCTTTACACTGGGAATAGGAACTGTGCGAGGGCCTCTCTGACTTAGGAGTTGAATGGCTTCTAGCAAGTAAGGTGGCGTGATATGTATGTTATAAAGTTGCTGTTCAGAGTGTGCAGGTGAACGGTCCCCTGGAGATCCACCTGCACTTCTGGCTGGGCAGCAAGACGTCTCTGGACGAGGCGGGGGTTGCGGCCTTCAAGACGGTGGAGCTGGATGACCACCTGGGTGGCCACAGCATCCAGCACCGCGAGGTGCAGGGCAACGAGTCGGCCAGGTTCAAGTCGTACTTCAAGTCCGGCATAAGGTCAGTCCCCATGCCCCTTCAAACTGGCTCATTAGTGAATCACCCTCACACTCTCATTTTACATACCTTAAATAACTACAAGCCAAAAGAGTATACCATCAACTGGGGTTACTTGGGACACTGGGGATCAATTGCGACTTTTCCAGGAATTTTTGTCTGAGTACTTTATAAGTTTTATAACTACCCTCAGTGTCTCAACACAGTTGACAGTACAGTAAGAATATGAAAAATGAAATGTATGAAGTGATTTCCCAAAGAAACCATTTCAGTGAACTTAAATATAAGTTAAATACCTGTGTAAAATTGTTAACATTTTTGTTATTGAACTTTAATGAAATACGCAGCGGGATAAGTTTTACTACACATTTATTTACTTCAAAGATGGTTACACTCACGTTCATCCATCTTTAACGACACTCTCACTTTCTATTTCGGTGTTACCAACGCAACTACTGTACAGAAGCACAGAAAACAAACTATTTTATTGCTGATAACAATTCCCCTTAATAAAATATTTTTTAAGATACAAACNTACAGAAGCACAGAAAACAAACTATTTTATTGCTGATAACAATTCCCCTTAATAAAATATTTTTTAAGATACAAAAATTTTTTTCCTGAGCTTACTGAACAGCATTCCACCAAGGGGCTTAGTAAATATATCTCCAAGTTGTTCACTGGTATTTACATATTCTAACCTGATAACATTTTTCAACAATTTCTCTTTAGCAAGACACTTCTTAATTTGTAGATGTTTGATCGTAGAGTTGTCAGTAAACCTTTCAACCAACATGCCTCACTGGTTGCTTGGCTTAAGGCAACAAACTCTGCTTCTGTTNTAGAGTTGTCAGTAAACCTTTCAACCAACATGCCTCACTGGTTGCTTGGCTTAAGGCAACAAACTCTGCTTCTGTTGAATGACCTGGCTGTGGTCTCCCGACCAAGCTGGGTGGCTCCGGTGAGTGGCTGGTTCCGCAGGGACAGGCAGGTGTCCGGCCCGCTGTCGGTGGCTGGCTGTGGTGGTCCGGCGTCGTTGGTGGGTTCGACGCCCAGTATCAGGGGCAGGCCCAGGCGGAGGTACTGGACGGCGGGGTGAGCAGATCCGGAGGTCTTCTCCAAGGGGCCAAACAAATTAAGGGGGCGAAGTGAAAGGTGAGGCCTCAACAGTTGACGGGCAATGTGAGCTTGTTCCCGGGAGGATAAACAACAGATGGCTGGTGAAGGCTGGTTAAGCAGTGCCTGTTTCTCTGTGAGGATAGCAGCAGCCCTTCTGTCGTTCCACTTACTTCACCTTCTGTGGGTGAATTTCATTTACAAGGAAAATTTGCTACCAGTTCACGTCCGCACCGGGGTGGCAGGCAACGATACCCTTAGCTAAGTGTAACCCAGGAAAGGTAGATCCCCTCCTTGTCAGGCCTGGCACCCCTTCCGACGGGTACTATATGAGGTGGATGCAGTGGGTTAACTGACAAGGGTGATCTAGCCTCTTTGTTANGGCACCCCTTCCGACGGGTACTATATGAGGTGGATGCAGTGGGTTAACTGACAAGGGTGATCTAGCCTCTTTGTTGTGTGTCTTATTAGTGGTTGGAGGTCTACCATACGTGCGCACCAGGTACCTTTGCATACCTGTTTCACAGTATGGATGGCCATCTAATGTATGGTGTTTTGCGTGATGTACGTCAAGTCCTTTTTAGGGGACAGGCCGCAGTCCTACCCTAGATTCTGAAAATCAGTTCACAAACTGCGATTCCCTGCTGCACCTTTGCAGGGTGACACTTGCCAGGAAGGAATACGTACAGTTCACTCAAGAAGGAACAGACAGCGGTTAGACTATAGAAGTGTTTTATTCCATCCAGAATAGAACATGGTGACCTATACTCTCCTGCTTTAAATCAATGCACTCATTAACTTACAGAAGGTGAAAGAAACAAANAATAGAACATGGTGACCTATACTCTCCTGCTTTAAATCAATGCACTCATTAACTTACAGAAGGTGAAAGAAACAAAAAATAGGTGAAGGGACCTGTCGGCTTGAAGAGCTTGCCTGAAGGGCATGCTTGAAGAGCTAGAGCAAGGAGTTAGGTAGCCGTCTGCGGCGGTGCAGGGCCTTTTAAATACCTGGCCAGGGGGTGTCTCGGGTTCCTTTCGCCATCGAGCGACTCCAGTGGGGTGGCTCCTCCCTTCATGGGCGGTGCTGCACTGGCTGTGATCTCTCAGGGAAGGCTGGAAACGGGGTAGTTTCCTTGTGTGCAGGCAGTATCCGCTGCTCGTTTAGGGGCAACTCTCTTGCACTGTTAACTGGTCTCCCTTCTCACGGAATTGTGTGTTAGGTGGGGGCAATTTATATTACTCTCTTTCTTGAGGTGCATTCCGCTCTCCAGGCGTCCACTGTGTCCAAGGGGGCGGAATGCTGTCCTGGGTGGCGGTCAGTCGGGGTTCGTATCTCTTCTGGGGCACGTGATGCGCACGTGATGATGTGGAGTTGCAGCAGAAAATAAATAGTGTAACTACGCATCACGCATCAATATAATGTTCCATTTTACTCAGAGCTGTCACTTGTGTAAACCAAAGTACTTTTAAGTGTTCCAATTACCCCCAGTGTCCCAAGAAAATGCATACAGACTAAGATGAGGTAGACTGATTTCTGTCATATGTGCATATTCCCAACATTAGTTCATAAATTGCAAGATCTGTCAAGATGATGTGTTCAAACAGTGAATTGGATGTTTGTTTAAGTTTGGTTTGTAAGTTTACAAAAGGACTGTAGTTTTGTAAAATAATTTATTTTGTGTCTTGAATATATTCTGTGGAAATGCTGTTTCAATGCACGTATTTATGTAGTGTGATATCCACAAGTCCAGGTCATATGTTTTTAACAGGTATAGAGGGGGGGAAAAGCAATCAAAGTATTTTGGGATTCTGAATCCTAGCCATAAACAATAAAGATCATGAAGGGTCAACACTAACCGACAACTCTTCCAGGGTACTACAAGGTCCAAGCCGCTCGACAGATAATTTTGAGCCAAGCCTGTACCGGGTTAAGGGGCGGCGGTCACCCGTCACAACCCAGCTGCCAAACATCACCTGGGACCATTTCTGCAGTGGTGACGTCCTCATCCTCCACACCAAGGATGTGGTGTTTGTGTGGGTTGGCCGCAACGTCAGCCCTCTCGAGAAACTTCACGCCACCAAGGCAGGTATACGTCACTGGGGGTGTCTCTACAACAAGCTTACTCTGATCGAAATCAGGATGTCTACTGGACTGTATAAATTGTACCTACTGACATTTTATTGATCTTTCAATGTCTTGCATGGTTAAAGATAAAACAAGGAAAATGTAATAGCTGTGTTATAACAGGTTGGTGGTTAACATAGCAGTTTTGAGAGTTTTTCTTTAATTCTTCTCTCTGCACATTATTTATCCTTCCACTTAGGCCTGTTGACATGTGTGCTAGGTATAGTTGAACTCGGGAAACCTGGAAGGTACAGTTTAAAAAATAAAAACATGAAAATCATTGCTTTTACAAGACAGAAATCTTACTTGCCTGCCTTGACCTTTTACAGTCCTACTTCCATCATAAATAAATTTTCACATTACGGTGGACCTAACAATGGTGAGAGACCATATCATTAGAAATATAATTTTTCTTCTACATCATTTACTTTTACAATATTTTTCATTAAATAAAAAAAAACTTAATTTCTATGGCCATCAGTTTTTAGCAATACTCTTTTAATCATTCACTGCCAACTTTACCATAGAAATGCCACGTTGTGCTTTTATGGGCAGGGATTTATTTCAAAAGTTGGTATCAGAATTGCTTTTTAAATATGAACTACTTATAGTTTTCGTATATCTCATTAATTTTGGAATGAGTAAACAGCCAGAATGTGAGGGTTTTGAGAAAATGGAGGCAATACATCTTGCCATTGTTTGAAAGCAATACAATTTATTGTCAGAAACATGGAATTATATTTAACAGAAATAGTGAACGTGAATTACTTCTTCATATTGAAATGACATGTTATTTTTGCCTGTTTTTAAAATAATTCTTTAAGTGCACTCTAGAAATTATATCAAAAGTTGATATTTCCACACGTGACAAATGGTGTCTCAGTGACNATAATTCTTTAAGTGCACTCTAGAAATTATATCAAAAGTTGATATTTCCACACGTGACAAATGGTGTCTCAGTGATCACTGTAGTTATGTTTTGTCATGTGGGTGACTGAAATCTTAGAACTACACACTTCAAAACAGTTTCACGGCTTTTAAAAAAGCAATGGCTCTGCAACATTCCTAACCCATAAGATACCCTCTACATGTTTACTGATGTTACTGTCCTTCACAGGTAGATCACAGGAGTTGGGAGAGGGGATAAGCCACAGTGGAAATAACCCTTCCCCTCCTCAAAAAAACCGTCTCTTTGATATGAAAGTGTTTTGTGAATGTGTTTTAAAACTGAACTGAAGTNGAGTAAACAGCCAGAATGTGAGGGTTTTGAGAAAATGGAGGCAATACATCTTGCCATTGTTTGAAAGCAATACAATTTATTGTCAGAAACATGGAATTATATTTAACAGAAATAGTGAACGTGAATTACTTCTTCATATTGAAATGACATGTTATTTTTGCCTGTTTTTAAAATAATTCTTTAAGTGCACTCTAGAAATTATATCAAAAGTTGATATTTCCACACGTGACAAATGGTGTCTCAGTGACCACTGTAGTTATGTTTTGTCATGTGGGTGACTGAAATCTTAGAACTACACACCTCAAAACAGTTTCACGGCTTTTAAAAAAGCAATGGCTCTGCAACATTCCTAACCCATAAGATACCCTCTACATGTTTACTGATGTTACTGTCCTTCACAGGTAGATCACAGGAGTTGGGAGAGGGGATGAGCCACAGTGGAAATAACCCTTCCCCTCCTCAAAAAAACCGTCTCTTTGATATGAAAGTGTTTTGTGAATGTTTTAAAACTGAACTGAAATCGTACCAGAATTGTTTCAAATACTGATTTCATGTGATTTATTTAATACTATTTCTTAATATAGTGAGACAGTGCCCTTCTCCCATACCGTGGTTTGAAAGTCTACATCTCTACCTGCACATCAGGGGTCTTAGTGGTGTAGTGGTTAGACTGCCCGCCTCCCACCAAGGCAAACTGGGTTCGATTTGCGGCGGGATTACCCATGGATTTTCTCAAGTGGGGATTGTGCTGGACGATGCCACTGGTTGGCAGGTTTTCTCTGAGATCTCCCGTTCCCCCCCCTGTATTCTGGCATTGCTCCATACTCACTTTGCTTCACTCTCATCAGCTTTAAATAGAGACCACGAGGTTTTATTATGAAAGCATTCCAGTCTTTAAGCATTGATAAATAATTACTCTATACTTGACTGATGATTAAATAAAAACTTTCATAACTAACCTCTGAAAAAATTTCTACAGATATTTTAAAGTAATTATTAACTGGAGAATGTTTGCATCAAATTAGTAAAAGTAAGGAAGGGATACATAATTTCATGTTTATGTTGCACATTTTAAAATTAATTAGTCTATCCTCAAAAAAAATTTTACTATCATTTTGTTTATTTGCTAGTAAATGTAGACTTACTAGCTTCCTGTGTGAAGGAACCCTCAGATAAGGGGATATGCAAAGCTGGAAAATGCGTCAAACCAAACTTCAGGTTGACTAACACTTAGGCCACCCAAGCTGAAGCTAAAAATAATGATGATGAGTGAGTAAAACTTTTAAAGGCTATACAGGTCTTGTTACTAACCTACAGCAACAACATTGTGCAAGCAGTTTGTGTNGGCCACCCAAGCTGAAGCTAAAAATAATGATGATGAGTGAGTAAAACTTTTAAAGGCTATACAGGTCTTGTTACTACAGCAACAACATTGTGCGAGCAGTTTGTATTTATGTTTCCTTTATCTGCAAGTCTATTGTGTTCAGATAGTTTTTATACATTTCCATGCTTTGAATAATCCTGCAGCAAGGTCTGCCAGCTACTGTTAGTTCATGTCCAGACATCCTGAATCACCATGCCTTAAATTTTAGCAGTAATTTTTATGTTTTTACAGAAATGTGTATGATTTTGCTTTAATAGTTTTCCATTCATTATAGAAATACCAGACCAGACCAATGTAAGAATATTTCTGTTCTCTTTTAAATGTTTTTATTGCCATTAGGGAACAATAGGATTTAGAGCCACCGTAGTATACCAAAATTGTCAAAATCACATCACCAAACTGTGACATAATTGTTTGTCCAGTTTTATTTTCAGCGGACCCCAGTTGCATGAAGACCAGTCAGAGGACATCTGCTAAAATGTCAGAGTATGTAAGGCGTATGCTAAACTTAGTGCAGGTCTTGTAATTTTGACAGTTACTGAAGCTCCTAGCTTCCTCTACTTAACTAGCAATAAAAGTTTCTGTTAGAGAGAGTGTGTTTCGATTGACCAACATGCCCTGCATTCATGGTTATGTAGCATGTAGGTGCAGAACATAATCCCATGTTGTCAGTGCAAAACAGTGAGTCAACGAATAAAAAAACGCTTTTGTCTCATGCACAAGACAGCTCTCTGTCTCTTTGATGTAAACAAGTGCCATGGAAACTATGCTTCAGAGGACGCCCCACCAGAGTTTCTGTNGTAGCATGTAGGTGCAGAACATAATCCCATGTTGTCAGTGCAAAACAGTGAGTCAACGAATAAAAAAACGCTTTTGTCTCTTGCACAAGACAGCTCTCTGTCTCTTTGATGTAAACAAGTGCCATGGAAACTATGCTCCAGAGGACGCCCCACCAGAGTTTCTCTTTGGCGAGTTATCTATTGCGGTTGGACTTGTGCTGGCAGTGGTTAAAACTCTCTCTGCATGCTAAAAGAGGCCTTNTTTGGCGAGTTATCTATTGCGGTTGGACTTGTGCTGGCAGTGGTTAAAACTCTCTCTGCATGCTAAAAGAGGCCTTGAGGGTACCTCGGCCATTAATGTATCAATGCAATGATCAGGGATTCACTCCAGCACTGTCCAGGAGAGAAAGTAGAAGTGAGAGTTGCACATCGGCCATACCTTGGGTTGATCCGAGTGCGAAGATTTTACTGACAATATGGAAGACCACTGAACATGCATGACTGCACCAGTTTGGGACTAGTGTTTAGTCAACTGTTGTGTTAACTGGTTANTATGGAAGACCACTGAACATGCATGACTGCACCAGTTTGGGACTAGTGTTTAGTCAACTGTTGTGTTAACTGGTTAACTGGTTGAGTGTGTCTCGGTCCTTTGCCCTTCATGCAGTGGCGGATTTACCAGCAGGCTGAGTAGGCTGGAGCCTAGGGCGGCAGATGTTAGGGGCGGCAAATTTGGGGCCAAATTTTTTTTTATGTCTTACAGAAATTAAAAAGTTNTTTTTTTTTTATGTCTTACAGAAATTAAAAAGTTTCATATTTATATACCTAAATGTTATTAGGTCCACACAAACAATTCAACATGTAATATGTTTCACCACTTAGGTAAATTTTCTACGCAGCGCGGCGTGGCCGCTGCGGGCGCCGAAGAGGGGTCGTGCTGTTTTAAGTATATGCCACGTGGTGGCATTGAGTTCGAGAGAGATAGATATAGAGCTGCGGCCGGCGATTCAAACGGGCAAGTCCCGTCCCGTATTTACTTTTTCTGGTTGTGTGCTGTAATTTTTTAAAAGTATTTTGTGGATTATATGAATAACTTCATAGCGTAATATCACCGGTACGTAGAAACTTATAGTAGGTAAGAAATCATAATATATTACAATAAATCATGCGTAACGAATCAGTAACACGTAGTTTAACTTGATAAATAGCTGTTTCGGAAGCTATGCAAAGAAATTTTGATTTTTTTTGTTATATTATAATTAATTAAATTTCTTGTACTTATGTTAGGTAAATATTCAATGTCTGAAGTCTGAACAAAGGATGTAGGAGAAATAAAACTCCCAATGTAATCTTTTTTTATTTAAGTTCTTGGAATCCAAGAAATTGTTAGAATGAGTGATGGGAAAAAGTGACTTAGTGGAGCTGAGTATAAAAAGAAGGCCAAAATGAAAAAAAGAAGAACAAAAACAGATTATCCATAAAACGATAAAAATTTACAGTTTTTTTTAAAATTGGAAGTGGAAGTAGTGTTGAAAGACTAGGAACTTCAACGACATGCACTGACACAATACAATTTGGAAAAGATGAAACGGATTTGAACTCTGTGGCCTAACAACAACAGTCATCTGTTGAACCATCTACTTTTGAAAAAAAAAACAGATATTTATGTTTTTTACTTAGAGGGTGTAGAGGAATCATCAATAAGTATATCAATTGAAGATGCGTATCAGAATCAGACGTTAAGTAATGACCAAGTGCAAACAACAGTAAATGTAAACAAAGATCCAGCTTTATGGGAAATCAACGATACCTTAAGGGAGATTATCGCAAGGTACAGCTTCGATCAAAACAAGTCTTGTGGCTTCTATAAAAGTGAAAAAATATATGCTGATCAGCGTCGTTTCTTGCCAGTGAGTATCTTCCAAAGAAAAATGAAAAATAATGAAATGAATGACTAAAATTGGCTGGTTTATTCTGAAAGTAACATATCTGTATATTGCGGGCCCTGTTTGGAATTCGGTCCATTTGAGAATAAGACTCAGTTTGAGAACAAAGGATTTAATGACTGGAAAAATGCAGAAAACCGAGTAGCTCAGCATGAAAACTCTGCGTGTCATAAATCTACTATCCTTAGTTTGAAAGTTAGAAGTGAGATTGATGGCCGACTCGATAATTTACTTCATGTCCAGATTGATGAAGATATTACTTATTGGAAAAACGTTCTGAAGAGGGTTGTTGCCGTAGTGAAGCGACTGTGTTCAAGAGGCCTCGCTTTCAGAGGAAAAAATGAAAAGTTTGGTGATCCGCATAACGGAAATTATTGTATGATTTTGGAACTGTTAGCTGAATTTGATCCTTTTTTAGCCAGTCATATTGAATGATTTGGGAATCAAGGATATGGAAGTACCAGTTACTTATCAAACACAGTTTGCGATGAGTTTATTCTCTTGATGGGTCATAAAGTTTTAAAACTCACTGGATACGAGATAATAAGGGCAAAATATTTTTCCTTAATCATTGATTCAACACCAGATATAGCACATGTGGACCAACTTACCCTTGTCATTAGATACGTTTTGGAAACAGGCGAACAGTGTGAAACCTTACTCAAGTTTTTGCCCTCAGTGGGACATAAAGCTGAATAAATGTTTTCTGCCATTATTTCGGAACTCAACACACTGGGCATAAATATTGAAGACTGTCGTGGACAATCATATGATAATGCGGCGAACATGTCTGGTGTGTATAATGGCTTACAGGCTGAAATTCAAAGCCAAGCACCTTTTGCTTTTTTCGCTCCTTGCTCTGCCCACTCTTTAAATTTAGTGGCAACTGCGGCTGCTGAATCTTGCACAGAAGCCTGTCACGTCTTCATGTTGCTTCAAGATCTCTACGGTTTTTTTGCAAGTTCGACACAGCGCTGGCAAAAATTAATGACTGAAATCGGGATAGGGAAAACGCTAAAGAGAGTAAATCTGGCAAGTTGGTCAGCTAGAGAGGACGCATGTAGAAGTTTAAGAGATTGTTGGCACGAAGTCCTTAAAACTTTGGAATCAATCAAGGATGAGTGTACCGAAAAGCTTGTAACGCGAAACAAAGCGACGGGAATACTTTTGAATTTAGAAAAACTGGAAACGGTGGTAATAGTTATTGTGTGGAATGTTTTTTTTTGGAAAGAATAAATAAAGTGAATATTCAAATTCAGGCTTCTACCGTAGATTTGATCACTGTTGCCGATCTTTATGAATCTCTTTACAAGTTTTTCGTAGCTGAACGAGAAAATTTTAAGTATTTCGAACAAAAGACGATGGAATTAAGCGTGTCAAAGCAGTATACAAAATACATGGAAAAAAAACAACCGAAAAGGAAAAAAAATTATGATGAAACACCCGATAAAGAAATGAGAATGACGGCGAGTGATACTTTCAGGGTTAACACATTTCTCGTCCTCATTGACAGACTCGTATCCGAATTAGAAAAACGGCAGGACGCCTAAAACCGGTTCAATGAAAAATTTTCATTTCTGACCAAAATGAGTGAATTGTCATCATCAACCCTTACGGAAAAAGCCCTTTTCTTGGAAAAAATGTATCCTAATGATTTAGATACTGACTTAGTTCAAGAATGCATACATTTTCAATGCCACCTTTCTTCTGAAAGAATTTTGGTAAAACCAGATTCTGGATCATTGAAAAGTCTGTCTTCATTCCTACGAAAACAGAATTTGCAAAATGTTTATCCAAACTTGGATATAGTAGTTCGCATGGCTCTATGTACACCAGCGACAAATAGTTTGGGTGAGAGAAGCTTTTCTTGCTTAAAACGGGTGAAAAATTATCTAAGATCTACCTTAAGCCAAGAAAAGCTAAACGCCTTAGCTCTTTTGTGCATAGAGTCAGAACTAATGAACAAGATTTCATACGACGATATAATTGATGATTTTGCCAATAGAAAATCGCGCAAAAAGGTATTGTAAAACTTTCATAACTTAATTAATTGAATTTCATCGACATCATCAGCCGGATTGTTACCAGATAATTGAATATATTGTTTTTAAACTGTAAGTAAGCGCAATAAAAATTATTTAATTACGTTTACCGAATGTACATTATTGTGTAAGTAGTATTGAGGCATACCTTACCCCGCCTTATTAGTAGTACATGATTGAGCTTTTATTAGCTCAGAAATATACCCAAAAACTATTTCTTGTGCAATCTTAACTAAATCGTTGGGTTGTAAAAATAATCTAGAAACTGACACATCGATCCCCTAGTTCACAATCATACTAATTACGGGAAAAAGGTGGTGTAATTAGGACGATAGTGCACAAATCATAATGTTTCAATTTCATTGACAAAAAAAAAATGTAATTAATATGATTGTGAAGAAGGGTATCCAATTGTAGAGGTCGGTAGGGGCGGCAAAATTTGTCTAGCCTACTGGCGGCAAATGTGTAAATCCGCCACTGCCTTCATGCATTTTATGCCGTAAGGGATCAGGTACTGTTATGATGGTATCCATGACATGGAATTGGATGGCCAAAAATCTGTCACTGGTGTGGTGAGCAATGCTGGCCTCTAACCTTGGGTGCCCCAAACTGTAGCACGGAAATTGGTGGATGAACCAATCACCTACCACATTTGGCTAGGCCCATCACGTTACACAGTTTTAATGGAGAAAATCATTTAAATGTCAGGACCTGTAACTGGACTATATATACAACTGGCATGGGGAGATCTAAGATACAAATGTAAAGGTATTGCAAGAGAAGGAAGAGCAGTGGAGGAATGAAAGTTATCGCACAAGGTTGCCAATATTTAGTAGTCTAATTTATAGAATCACTGATAAATATAAAATATGCTTTATTTATACTCTAAAGAAAACTTGAGTTACTGTTATATGTACAAAAAATTACAGGAGTAAGTGAGTAAAGTCACCAGAAAACAATTTCCAAGTTCTTTCTAGTTATTATGGTCAAAATATACTGCAGAAAGTGAAGTAAACGTTTGCGAGATGGGGGCTTAAGTCCTTCCTGGCTCCCCTAATGGGCATCAGTGGTGTTACAGGTTGCAACAAGGCTGCGGGACGAACACAACGCCAGTGCAGTGGTGTTTGTGGACGACGGCTTCGAGCACCGCCTCCAGGGAGTGGAGAAGTTACTCCTGAACCAGCTATTGGATGTGAAGGAGCGTCATGTGCGGCCCATGCACGATGGCAGTAATGGTGTGCTGCCTGACACCGACGCCCGTGGAGCCCTCACACTCTACCACTGCTCCGATGAGGCGGGCATGTACAAGGTTGTTGAGGTCAAGTCTGGCCCTCTCTATCAGGCTGACCTCTCCCCGGAGGTGAGATGCTGTTTCACTGTGCAAGACTTCATNAGGTCAAGTCTGGCCCTCTCTATCAGGCTGACCTCTCCCCGGAGGTGAGATGCTGTTTCACTGTGCAAGACTTCATGTAGATCCCATCTAAACACTGAATTGTATAACTTTAAGCATATCTATTTATGTAACTCCCTTTTGCATGATGGGGAAAAATGAAGTACACAACATTTATGCTAATAAAGAACAGAACGTCCAAGTGTTTGAATTTCCAGAAAAATTGCATTCATATATATGTGTACATGAACAATAAAGCTTGTACATTTTTAAGTGCTTAATGTGTGCACTCACATCATGACAACACCTAGTGGTACACCCATAAATTAACACATGTATTTACAGTCAAACCTCGATATTACACACACACACACACACACACAACTCCCCAAAATTTTTCTGTATGATCTAATTGTCTGTATGTATTGAAACAGCCAAATTTCGACTCATGTAATCCCCCCCTAAACATGAAAATTGCATCCCAACAGCATATTTTGCTAACTGGGTACACAAAGTCATGTTCACACGTCTCTGACGGAAAAATTATACATTTTTAGTGATGAAATGAAAATTTATGTATTAGGTTAATGTATTCTGAGTAAAATGATACCTGAGCTATGCAGAAAAGACATCTGAGAAATTTAAAATTAACGAAAAAGACCGCAACGCCGCACATATGCTCAACAAAAACGGATGTGATACAGCCCGTGTTCCCATTTCCCACGAGGAAGTAAGACACTTTATACTGTTTACATTGATTAAAAACAAATCAATTTTATAGGGTAACGTATTTTGTTCAAAATAGTACCCCCGTTATGCAGGAAAGTCAAGTGAGCGAGCTAAAATTAATGAAAAAGCAGACAGCAATGTCGTGCATGCAACTGCGATACAGCCCATGTTTTATATTTACTGTGAGGAAATTATACATTTTATATCATTTTCATTGTTTAAATGTAAATTAATTTATTAGTTTGATGTATTATGCGCAAAACAGAACCTCGGTTATACAGAAAAGACAAGTGAACAAGCTAAAATTAACCAAAAAGCAGACTGCAATGCTGCGCAAGTGCCTAACAAAAACAGTGGTGATACAGCCCGTATTTACATTGCCCGCAAGGAAATTAAATGTTTTACATTAATAAAATAATATTTTGACATGTATATATTTCTCTTAAAAACTGTGTATACAGTGGACTCCCTATCTACTGTTTTTCAGGTGACTGTCAAAAAATGTCTATACATGCAGGATTTCAGTAGACGAGGGTTTTGACATGTATATCAATAAAATACAGCTTCTGGCATTAGACTTGATTTTGAGTATAATTAGAGCTGTATATTATCTGTAAATAAAGTTTAGCTAATAAATACAATAAAAATGAGATTAAAAAAAAAAGTTTTTACACTAAAGTATTAGTATTACATTAAAAACATTTCATCTCAACTCGTTTAAATAAAGAATANTACAGCCCGTATTTACATTGCCCGCAAGGAAATTAAATGTTTTACATTAATAAAATAATATTTTGACATGTATATGTTTTCTCTTAAAAACTGTGTATACAGTGGACTCCCTATCTACTGTTTTTCAGGTGACTGTCAAAAAATGTCTATACATGCAGGATTTCAGTAGACGAGGGTTTTGACAAGTAAATCAATAAAATACAGCTTCTGGCATTAGACTTGATTTTGAGTATAATTAGAGCTGTATATTATCTGTAAATAAAGTTTAGCTAATAAATACAATAAAAATGAGATTAAAAAAAAAGTTTTTACACTAAAGTATTAGTATTACATTAAAAACATTTCATCTCAACTCGTTTAAATAAAGAATATGACATCTCAAAATACTGTATATAATTTATTGTAATCCAACACCAAATGCAAGCTCAACTAAAACTTTCAAATGCTCTGAAAATGAAAATAATATGACACTGAATGTAAGTCAAATTTTGAATGTCCCGTGCACACTCAATCAGCTGAGAGCGCGCAAAGAGATTATCGATCGGGCAGTCTGTTCAGGATGAGCATCCGATGAAGGAGAAGTGGAGGGAGGGGTGAAATCATTTACTCCTCCACACTGCTACATGTTGGCGACGCCTTGCGTGCGTGGAAAATGTCTGTTTTTTAAAGAAATTAATTATATTTCACTGCAAAAATACTTGTACTTTTGAGACAAAAATAAATAAATAAGGCGGTTAAAATTTATTTCTTCACTGTATTTAATAATAAATTATTCAAAACCATGTCCTCTGATTTTCCAGTATACACACTTGTCGCGAGTGATGCTGCACTCGGGTTCGGTGCTTATTCATTATTAGATGACAAAAGGTGTCGAATAGGCCCATACAGGATATCTGTTTATTAAAAAGACGTGTGTCTATTGAAATAAATTAATATAAATCCTCCGACTTCCCAGCAGGAAGTGACTGAAAATGAACTTTATGCTTGGTAATACAAGTCGCTTGATGTTCAAACAATTTTTGGCGACAAGGGGAGGTCAAAATTATGCTTCTGGGCATATAATTTTATTCGCAAAGATGCATTAAATAGAGTTAAATTAATATTTTGTTTTAAAATTGTGCTGATTTTATGCCAGATAAAATAAAATACCAACCTTATGAAAAAAAAAACCTTTAATCACAAAAGAAAACATCATTGCAAATAATAATTCCTCGTTATAATATATTGCGTTATATTTTTAGGCAAAACCATTTGCTTTGAAATATTAGTGATGATAGGTGCAACTATTTTGAGTGACGGATAATAATCTTGATCAAATTTCTACGATCACCAGGCGTGTAAGGGGTAGTGGCAGAGAGAGAGGACACACTTTCTTTTGCTAGACAACTGCTTCCCCTCTCGAAGGCATTTAAGGGGAGGAAAAAAGGTACATGGCTGAGAGAGACAGAGAGAGGGGTGAGAGAAAGACAGAAAGGGGGGAGAGTGCAGATGCTAGGATGCCATGCTGTTTGCTTGGTAACCATTTCCCCTCTTGTCAGGTATGCAAGGGGAGGGAGTAAACCAGACTCGCACTGCGCCACAGAGCAGTGATAATTGGCAGCACACATGACGTATTTCACATTCCATTAGTAAACGTTTGCATAAACAACCAGCTTAAAAACAGTCGTGGGAAATTTTAGGTGGCGGGACGTAAATATATTTTGATTGACGTAATATCCGAAAAAACTATACAAGTGGGTAGCTTTATCATTATTTATAAAGGAGTTTTGCCGGGATCACTGAAAATTAACTGTGGATACGGTTTATCAGTACATGCGTTTTCGGTACGAGAGTCTGCCGATATCTAACAAGTTCAAAAAATATTTAATAAGAAAAACCAATGCTGTTACAATTTCGAATGAAACACCTCATCAGTAGCAAATGATCATACCACAGAAAAATAAAAGCTCCGTGAGTAAAAAGTAAAGTTATTTTAATTTTTAAATGTTTTGTGAATAAAATGTGATACACTCAGACTGGTTTACAACTGTATTTCCATGTGAAAAAATGGCTTTAATGGGAAGTAGGCCTGCTAACAACACAAGTGTTGTACAAACATTAAAATATGTGAACAATAAATTGAACACAAGACATTACCACTCCTACTATTCATTATATATACATTGTTTTTTTCTTCGTCCTTACAGTTTGGCCTTGATAAAGTTAGATGATGGAGAAATATATTGTATTGCCATGGGAAAATNTTTTTTCTTCGTCCTTACAGTTTGGCCTTGATAAAGTTAGATGATGGAGAAATATATTGTATTGCCATGGGAAAATACAATGCATTAGGAGATCATGCACTTTTTTCTTTAGCTTTGCTAAACACACTGCAGCGGCATCACATATTTTCCACCTATAATGACACGTAAAACGAGCGAGTATGCCGCTTGGAAACACTTGTGAACTGTAAACCGTTTCTCTGCTAACTTTTTAAAACATGGCAGTGGCATTAATAAATAAAGAATTTCCCATTTAATGACATATGGAAAGGAGAGAGAGGACGTTTATGAAAATATTGTGATTGCATGCCTGCATCCATCTCCTGTGTAATTCCATATTTTTACATGAGTGTAATAGCCTGCCTCTTGCTTTAATTTATGTTAGAATTGCAATCCAAAAAAANGTAATTCCATATTTTTACATGAGTGTAATAGCCTGCCTCTTGCTTTAATTTATGTTAGAATTGCAATCCAAAAAAAAATGTCCAAAAAGTAGCATAGGTCAACAACGGGGAAAAAAAAAAAAAAAAAAGTTTCAAAAATAGAAATCCAGATTGTTGTGAAAAAAGCCAAAAATCCACTTATTGCAACACTAGACAGTCAAAAACGTAGGTAACAAGGGAACTCCTCAGGAATAATATTAATTGGACCAAGATGGGTTGAACCGGCGACCTCTGCCACACGCATCAGTGTCGACATTGGCTGGCGCTACTGTCACGGGCCAGGGTGTGGATTGTGCCATGATGAGCATGTGTTATCTCAGCAGACAAGTACAGCGTGGAAAAGAGAACTGCACGAGCAGAGACAGTGCTATAGAACAGCTGTCAGGTCAATAAAATTGTTTGCACGTTAGTGGCTGTAAATTTTAATGAATTTCTTGTTTATATATATACACACAAGGGTANAAAAAAAAAGTTTTTACACTAAAGTATTAGTATTACATTAAAAACATTTCATCTCAACTCGTTTAAATAAAGAATATGACATCTCAAAATACTGTATATAATTTATTGTAATCCAACACCAAATGCAAGCTCAACTAAAACTTTCAAATGCTCTGAAAATGAAAATAATATGACACTGAATGTAAGTCAAATTTTGAATGTCCCGTGCACACTCAATCAGCTGAGAGCGCGCAAAGAGATTATCGATCGGGCAGTGTGTTCAGGATGAGCATCCGATGAAGGAGAAGTGGAGGGAGGGGTGAAATCATTTACTCCNAAGTGGAGGGAGGGGTGAAATCATTTACTCCTCCACACTGCTACATGTTGGCGACGCCTTGCGTGCGTGGAAAATGTCTGTTTTTTAAAGAAATTAATTATATTTCACTGCAAAAATACTTGTACTTTTGAGACAGAAATAAATAAATAAGGCGGTTAAAATTTATTTCTTCACTGTATTTAATAATAAATTATTCAAAACCATGTCCTCTGATTTTCCAGTATACACACTTGTCGCGAGTGATGCTGCACTCGGGTTCGGTGCTTATTCATTATTAGATGACAAAAGGTGTCGAATAGGCCCATACAGGATATCTGTTTATTAAAAAGACGTGTGTCTATTGAAATAAATTAATATAAATCCTCCGACTTCCCAGCAGGAAGTGACTGAAAATGAACTTTATGCTTGGTAATACAAGTCGCTTGATGTTCAAACAATTTTTGGCGACAAGAGGAGGTCAAAATTATGCTTCTGGGCATATAATTTTATTCGCAAAGATGCATTAAATAGAGTTAAATTAATATTTTGTTTTAAAATTGTGCTGATTTTACGCCAGATAAAATAAAATACCAACCTTATGAAAAAAAAAACCTTTAATCACAAAAGAAAACATCATTGCAAATAATAATTCCTCGTTATAATATATTGCGTTATATTTTTAGGCAAAACCATTTGCTTTGAAATATTAGTGATGATAGGTGCAACTATTTTGAGTGACGGATAATAATCTTGATCAAATTTCTACGATCACCAGGCGTGTAAGGGGTAGTGGCAGAGAGAGAGGACATACTTTCTTTTGCTAGACAACTGCTTCCCCTCTCGAAGGCATTTAAGGGGAGGAAAAAAGGTACATGGCTGAGAGAGACAGAGAGAGGGGTGAGAGAAAGACAGAAAGGGGGGAGAGTGCAGATGCTAGGATGCCATGCTGTTTGCTTGGTAACCATTTCCCCTCTTGTCAGGTATGCAAGGGGAGGGAGTAAACCAGACTCGCACTGCGCCACAGAGCAGTGATAATTGGCAGCACACATGACGTATTTCACATCCCATTAGTAAACGTTTGCATAAACAACCAGCTTAAAAACAGTTGTGGGAAATTTTAGGTGACGGGACGTAAATATATTTTGATTGACGTAATATCCGAAAAAACTATACAAGTGGGTAGCTTTATCATTATTTATAAAGGAGTTTTGCCGGGATCACTGAAAATTAACTGTGGATACGGTTTATCAGTACATGCGTTTTCGGTACGAGAGTCTGCCGATATCTAACAGGTTCAAAAAATATTTAATAAGAAAAACCAATGCTGTTACAATTTCGAATGAAACACCTCATCAGTAGCAAATGATCATACCACAGAAAAATAAAAGCTCCGTGAGTAAAAAGTAAAGTTATTTTAATTTTTAAATGTTTTGTGAATAAAATGTGATACACTCAGACTGGTTTACAACTGTATTTCCATGTGAAAAATGGCTTTAATGGGAAGTAGGCCTGCTAACAACACAAGTGTTGTACATACATTAAAATATGTGAACAATAAATTGAACACAAGACATTACGACTCCTACTATTCATTATATATACATTGTTTTTTCTTCGTCCTTACAGTTTGGCCTTGATAAAGTTAGATGATGGAGAAATATATTGTATTGCCATGGGAAAATACAATGCATTAGGAGATCATGCACTTTTTTCTTTAGCTTTGCTAAACACACTGCAGCGGCATCACATATTTTCCACCTATAATGACACGTAAAACGAGCGAGTATGCCGCTTGGAAACACTTGTGAACTGTAAACCGTTTCTCTGCTAACTTTTTAAAACATGGCAGTGGCATTAATAAATAAAGAATTTCCCATTTAATGACATATGGAAAGGAGAGAGAGGACGTTTATGAAAATATTGTGATTGCATGCCTGCATCCATCTCCTGTGTAATTCCATATTTTTACATGAGTGTAATAGCCTGCCTCTTGCTTTAATTTATGTTAGAATTGCAATCCAAAAAAAGATGTCCAAAAAGTAGCATAGATCAACAACTGTGGCAAAAAAAAAAAAAGTGTCAAAAATAGAAATCCAGATTGTTGTGAAGAAAGCCAAAAATCCACTTATTGCAACACTAGACAGTCAAAAACGTAGGTAACAACAAGGGAACTCCTCAGGAATAATATTAATTGGACCAAGATGGGTTGAACCGGCGACCTCTGCCACACGCATCAGTGTCGACATTGGCTGGCGCTACTGTCACGGGCCAGGGCGTGGATTGTGCCATGATGAGCATGTGTTATCTCAGCAGACAAGTACAGCGTGGAAAAGAGAACTGCACAAGCAGAGACAGTGCTATAGAACAGCTGTCACGTCAATAAAATTGTTTGCACGTTAGTGGCTGTAAATTTTAATGAATTTCTTGTTTATATATATACACACAAGGGTAGATTCCATAAGACTTGTATTATTTTTTAATGTTGCAGCTTTCAAATGTGTTTTAATAGATTTTTGCGTCAATTTTTTGTTTCTAAAATTTTTTCACTATTTTTTTTTTTTTTTTTTTCCCACGGTTCCCAAAAATCTGTCGGTGCAAATTAGGTGTCGGTATGAAACGGGTACCTTACCAGTAAGGTTTGAGTGTATTTGCTTGTATCCAAACCATAATATTTAAAAAGAGTTATTGTATTTTTAAAAAATGTAATATTTTATACATTATGCCCTTAAATTTATGTTGGAAGTAACTGGGGTGTGGACAGTGCAAGTCAAAACAAAACAAAAAGTCCATATGAACATATGTTCTTGGCTTGATGGTTCCTGAGTTACGGATCCACATCACTATGTCCACTGTTGGTAGTCAGGACAGTGTGTGGTAGATACCTCGGGAAGATACAAACATGGAATGTAAGTTGCTAGGCCCATTTCACTGTTGACGTCTAATGCATGTTTGATACCAAGCATTGACTAAACAAATGTTCTGTAACTTTCTACAACAGTTTTATGTGCTACTCTATAAGGATGTCCCATTGCATCTGATACACTGCATGTCATTCATGCATTGTGTGGTGCCACCACATTTCAGTAGAATGGCCAGAACCTATCTGGATGAGTGTGGTTTACCCACAGGTGGATGGGTTGTTATGACCATTCACCCTGGCCTGCACGTTCCCCTAATCTGAATCAGGTAGATTATTACCTGTGGGGACATCTCAAGACCATCATTTATGCAACACCTGTTATGTACATTGCAATGCTTCACCATGTTATGGTGTGATCAGGCCTTAGCTGAACGGCTTGCCTGATCACACCTTCAAACATTAAACCTGGAAACGAGCGAGATTGCAACACCACCATTTGGTCGTCGACCCTTGCGAAAGAAGACAGTTGCAGAAATTCCCTCCACCAATCACTGAACGGGGCCGCAGAACCACGCGCTTGATACAGGCTGGCGTAACACCAGAAACAGCGTCTTTTCGTCTTTTGTCCTTTGGGCGTCGACCCGACCAGCGAAGCAGACCAGGAAGATGGGTGTGTCCGGCCATCGTTAACCATCTCGTAGAATCAGCCTCCGGGAACATTAACAAAGTGATGACTTTCCAGTTAGGTTTAAATGAAATGGCATGAATTAAACTTAATAATGAATCATCTTAAATTCAATGTAAAGTTCCCCCGATCAATGGCAACATAAATAGTTATTGTGAAAGCTTAATGTTAATAAACCTCATCAGATACTGTTGTGCTCTACCGAATCATGAGTCACTATTGAGCTATGCCCCTAGCAAGTTTACAAATTAGCTGAAAAGTTAGTTCGTAACAATGGTGAAGGCGCCGGGTAAGTTCCCTTCCTTTTTATGTGATCCTCCTTTTTAACTAATAGCCTTCCTTAAGTCTTTCCCTCCAACTTTCGTTAGACTTAACTGTAATTGAATATCATTGTATACTCTTCTAACTTTACAGCAAGTAAAGTCTTAATTAATCATTTCAAACAATCCTTTTAATTATCTGAGCTTATCTTGTTTCCCTTAAACTTAACCTATCCTAAAAGTGTTATGAGCCACCAAGGCTTATAACAAATGGTGGAGGCGCTGGGTAGGTGGGGAATTTATTGAAATGGGGGTGGATGGTAGAGAAGCTGATTCAAGGCAGCGAGAGGGTAGGGAGGAACCAAGCCTCCGCCATTGTTACAAACTAACTTTTCAGCTAATTCGTTCTTGAAAGTTGCTAGGGGTGTAGCTCAATAATGACTCATGATTCGGTAGAGCACAACAGTATCTGATGAGGTTTATTAACATTAAGCTTTCACAATAACTATTTATGTTGCCATGGATCGGGGGAGCTTTACATTGAATTTAAGATGATTCATTATTACGTTTAATTCACGCCATTTCATTTAAACCTAACTGGAAAGTCATCACCTTGTTAATGTTGCCGAAGGCTGATTCTACGAGACGGTTAACGATGGCCGGACACATCCATCTTCCTGGTCTGCTTCGCTGGTCGGGTCAACGCCCAAAGGACAAAAGACGAAAAGACGCTGTTTCTGGTGTTACGCCGGCCTGTATCAAGCACGTGGTTCTGCGGCCCCATTCAGTGATCGGTGGAGGGAATATCTGAAACTGTCTTCTTTCGCAAGGGTCGACGACCAAATGGTGGTGTTGCAATCTCGCTAGTTCCAGGTTTAATGTTTGAAGGTGTGATCAGGCAAGCCGTTCAGCTAAGGTCTGATCACACCATAACAACCAGCATGTGAAACGAGGTTACCAGCAGATTCATGTCACATATGGGATGTTTAAATGTGTCAGGCAGTCACTAATGAAAGGTGGACATTTTGAGCACCCCTTGTAACAGTAAATCACTGCTAATACACAGGTAGGGCTGTAGTGACACAGACAAGGGTGTGTCAAGTAAGGCTATTAACAATTCCAGCAGAACCTTAAAAGGCCTTTCCGTAGAAACAATCAAACCTAGGACAAACAGTGAAACAAGAGTTAAGAAGTTTCAGAAAACTACAGAAAAATTTGTACTTATTAAGCAGGTAAACTTCTTAAAAGGGTAAAATTATATAGTTGTAGTAGACTAAATACAAACTTTTTAAAGCTTACTAAGCAGGAAAACTTATCAACAAAAAACATTTAAAAAGGGTTTTACTGTGTATTCAGGTGGACTTTTTTGAGGTATATTTGAGGTACTTTTTTGAGAATACACCAATTACTTCCCACATACATAGACACATCCTGTATGCTAGGTAGTACAATGGTTGAGAAGTTATGCACATTTTAAACATTGAAGGAGAAATAAAAACATTTTAATTTTTTTGCATTTATATTACATTTTTTGAATTTTCAAGAAATAAGTCTGAAATTTATTGTGGGAGTGCTGATTATACCATTATCTTTGTAATTTCCTGTGAAAAATAATCAGTTAATCCTTCTTGGCTATAATAAGCAAATCGCAAACAGTGATACTGTAACAA
The DNA here is from genome assembly GCA_002778355.1 of Clitarchus hookeri. Taxonomy (NCBI): domain Eukaryota; kingdom Metazoa; phylum Arthropoda; class Insecta; order Phasmatodea; family Phasmatidae; genus Clitarchus; species Clitarchus hookeri. The sequence goes on from NQII01000413.1 coordinate 147,501, forward strand.
TTGGAGCCAATTTATTGAGGTATGCTTAATGATATGACTTGGTGCAAAAAAATAAAATAAAAATAAATGTAAAATAATGTATAAATTCATGTGGTTGGGAGATCTACTGATGTGTCCTTAGATTCCAGGATGAATGTGTCTACCTTACAATTGTTTGTTCTCTGAATTATCAGGACTCGTACATCATCGACAATGGTGCCCTGGGAATCTGGGTGTGGGTGGGCCGACGCGCCTCTCCCAAGGAGAGGGTCGAGGCAATGCGCAACGCCCATGGCTTTGTCACCAAGAAGGGGTACCCCAACCATACGCCAGTCACCCGTGTGGTGGACGGAGTGGAGCCACCAGAGTTCAAGATGCTCTTCGACACATGGAAAGACCGGGTCATCACTTCCTCAGCACAGAACAAGGCCAGCCCAGGTTACTGCTTATTTCAAGTACTGTACTTCCCTTTCTACTGATTTTAAGGTTAGAGTTACAGTTTCCATCTCCAAATGATAGTGAGTTGTGAATATCTANGTACTTCCCTTTCTACTGATTTTAAGGTTAGAGTTACAGTTTCCATCTCCAAATGATAGTGAGTTGTGAATATCTACCAGTGGGTTTATATGGCCATCATGGAGGTTTTATGAGAACAAGTATCTTGAAATGTATTGATGCTTTCCATACCACATGTTTTAAAATTCCATTAGCGGTATAGAATTTTAATTTTTTTTATTTATTTCATAATTATTTATATCAATGTAAGTCAGTAATTTGTATTTTCTCTTAATTATTATTTTTTGCCATGACTTAGGTAACACTTATTAGTTTATGTTAATCACCCATCCATTTTTATAGGGTTTAGTTAAATAACTAAATTTTCTAACCTGGAAATGTATTAATAATTTTTAAAGTTGTAATTTTTCTTTTGTAATTTTTTTTGTGTGGGTTAGAGTNTTCTAACCTGGAAATGTATTAATAATTTTTAAAGTTGTAATTTTTCTTTTGTAATTTTTTTTGTGTGGGTTAGAGTTTTTATCAGAAAATCCCCAGCGCCATCATAATAATTATTTAATTTAGTTGCCCACCAAAAGCAAGTAGTAATGTTAGACGGCCATGACTTTAATTTTAATGAGTTTTTTGTGCTGTTCATCAAGAAGATGTTGAAGGCAGCCATGTTGTGGTATGACGCAGTATATACTACCGACGCCACCCTTTGTACATGGCCGGAGGGGCCGCTAGGCGCCAGATTTGTTGATCGTAAATTTTGAAATTAACTTTTCTAGTGCCCAAAGTAACTTTCGTATACTGGGATTTTCTCCATGAATACCAGTTAGCTGGTATTATCTACTTCACCTATAAATTTCAGAACTTTTCATTACATAAATTTGTATTGACTTTATTATCAGACAGAATTTCCTTAATTAATTATATTTATTTCAGTTATTTTAAAGAACAGCAAATTTTCAGAACGTCATTTAACAGTGAGACGACCCTGAACTTTGCTTATGTAAAATCCATTTTTGTTTTACCGTCTGAGAATATATTTTCTTCTTTTTCATCCCAATTAAATAAATTTTGTAAGGAAGTTAAAACATCAGATCTAACATTTTATCATTTTCATTAACACTTTCAGTATGTTTTATTATAATATTGAATTTTCATTTAAATAATTTGAACCCTATTTCTTTTATTGATTATGTTTTGTAGTTTGTTTCTTGTTACTTCTGAGTGAATTCTGTATGTTGATTTCAAGGGTTGTGTTTTGTTTTGTGTGTTGTTTTTGTCTTTTAAAACATAGCTCACTTTATCTGCCACTACACGCGTAGCTGTTCACACTGTTCCGAATAAATTTTCTCATGGCGCTCAACAAACAAACCAAGTTTTACGATCACTTATATAAATCAAATCAGTACACACTCAAACCACCATCATCATAAATTGTCGCCGTAACGTGGTGCACGAGTAGAGATACATGGTGATTAGGGCCTACAAGTATTCACTGATCATTACAACATGGGCACACCTAAAAGGGAAAGCTATTTCCTTTGCAGCACTAATCTGGATGTTGAAAGCATGTCAAATACAGATGAAAATCAGTATTTAACGGACATGATTTCTGTAAACAGTACAAACACATGCACACCACAGGCCGAAGCCTTGACGTCTGGAGGGGCAGTAGAGAGAGACAGCGATAGGGGGCAAACTATTTTTAGTCAGTCGGCTTTGTTTCCAGCTGACAGCGCTACGACACTAGTTATCGCGCCGCCTGCATCTACACTTGAATCCTCTAGTACAATGGAAATGTTGTTAACACAACTGGCTAACCTTAATTCAAATCTGTCTGGATTAACAGCAAATGAAACAACAAGGTGAAGATAAGGTCTGAATTAACACTGCAAATAAAACAACACAGTGAAAACCTAGAAAATNCAAATGAAACAACAAGGTGAAGATAAGGTCTGAATTAACACTGCAAATAAAACAACACAGTGAAAACCTAGAAAATAAATTTGACAATGTTACACAACAAATTCAGGTTATTGTAAGGGAAGAAATAAACAAACGAAGAGAAGTCATTGCCAAAATTTTTACCACACTGCCAGTCACACCTCAGGTCACTCAACCAACTGATACTGTGAGGGAAGAGAATGTCACAGATCCTGAATACATGCAAAACACTTTCCCTACACAAACCTGCTAGTGTCTTGCAGAAATAGAGCCCAAGGTTTCGCAAGACATCGACACTGGGAATGAAATGCAGAACAAATTGAAAGAAATGCACACAGAAGTTAAGTAGTTAGTGAGGAAATAATAGTCCCAGTTTCCAGCGTGAAAAGCCAACCTGCTCTTACACAAAGTGACACTTTGACAGTTGACTGCTTTCATGAAAAGGCCGTTACGTATACCGCACTACAGCATGTGTATCAGTGTAAAGTAAGTGATTTTATCCTCAGATGTACCAGCCATGTTAGTTCATTGTGGGACTATGTCACAAGAAAACTCCTTTCATTGTTCGATGGCCCATTTGTTGTTACTGGTGTTGTGCCACAGCACAAATAACACTAAGCCAAACAGATTTGAACAATAATGTATTTGACAGTAAGAATTGCAAAATTTGCAACATTTCTCCTTAAATGAGATTACCACAATTAATTAATTCCATTATAACAATTATTTAAAAAATTCGACAATTATTTAATATTACTAAAACACAGTATCATATTAATAGCACCATCAGTAAGGTACTTTCATATAAAAAAGTTACAATTCTGAATGATTAGTACCATCAATTATTTGCATTCTAAACAAGAATCACATTAAAACGTACAATTCTGATAACCAAGTTCCATCTATCACTTGCCTTCTTAACAAGAATTATTTCAAAATAAAGCATGACATTTCTGAAAAAATTTACTTCCAACCTTGGTTTTAAGAACAACAATATTTGAAAATATTCTTTCTTGCATAACACTTTATGATTACCATCACATCGATGACTAGACNTTTTAAGAACAACAATATTTGAAAATATTCTTTCTTGCATAACACTTTATGATTACCATCACATCGATGACTAGACTGTGGTGCCCCATTTGATACACAATAGTAAGAAAGGAGGGCAGCTTGTCGAGCCCAGAAAAACCTCAATTTCTCTAAACATGGTATTAAAATTTACACTAAAAACAAAATGGAAAACAGCAGAGGCAGTCACTTATAACCATTCAGAGCTCCTACTGATTAAAAGATTTAAAGCATAACCAAAAATTTGGCGAAGGTTATTTATTCATCTTTTATAAATGGAAAAGTATGTAATGTGTAAAGACATAATCCTAAAACATAATATTGGGTACAAATAAATGTAACATTAATCACTTTGTAAAAGTTTTTGTAATAGAAAATCAAAATAAGTCTGAAATATAATACTGAATTTGAGCACTACTACTACAGTTTTTTTACGAGCTTATAAGGTTTACACGTCCAATATTGAGTTCGATTTCGGCATATCATTAAAAATATGTAATACTGTGGAAAATAAAATAGCTAAGCTTCAAATTTTGTTTTGAAATCATTAAAGAATTACGAAACACCTTAATTTCTGAAACATTAGCTAACGTAATCTCATGTAGAAACATTTATAGGCTGTAGAATTTAACAAATAGCAACTTGTAGTAATAATTAGCTGTCAATTTTATATGGACGCATTTGCCTACTGGAGTGTTGAATTTGGAATGATTGTTTAAAAAAGGAGTTTTACACAAAAATCAATATTTATTTCTGCATCAAAAAGAGTTGCAATGAGCAAATTTTGTGTCTTGTACCTGCATTTTTGTTTTATAGATAAAAGTAAAAATATTTTAAATTTTGAAGTTGGAGGGGCACGTGCCCCTTCGTGCACTCCTGAGGTTAGGCCTCTGGGCCTAACCAGACTTTTGAGTCGTGGCATGGGAGAATTTTAGGAAACAATGTTCAATTCAATTAAATCAGTATTTTAAACAATTCTGATATTATTTCATTCCAGTTTTAAAACATTCACAGGTCAGTTTCATATCAATATATAACAGGGAGGGGGTGGGGGTCACGTCCCCTGTGATTCCCCCTCTCCCTACCTTCCCTCTATGGATCTGCATCTGCAGCTTACTGTTATCCTAAGTTCTTATTTTCTTCAGCCTTACCCCGCATAGATGGAATATGTAAAACCCAGTTCAGTATGATTCTTGCAATGCGGATGATTGATCGAAGAATAATGGACATAGGCCTTTGCAAACACTTAATTGTAATCTCAGCAAACCTACTAGGTAAAATAAAGTATCCAAATTAGAAAAAATCCTGTATTAAAATATATTCCTGATTATTTTATTTATATTTTTTTATTTCAGTTTTCTTTATTATAGTTATTTTATTTTACCTAGTAGGTTTTTTAACACTACAACTAAGTATTTGCAGTGGTGTATGTCTATAATTCTTCACACAACCAGTTCAGTATAATACACAAGTCATCATTTGAGAATTGCAGAGACCACAGTATACATAGTTATAAGTTAACAATAAAATTTTTGTATTATAAAAAATTGAACCAAACTGCTGAAAATCGTGGAAACCTGTTGGTTACTACTTTTGAAATAATTTTATATTTACAAGTGGTTTCCTCTACTTTATACTGAATTGGACTCCTCCTTGTCATCAGATATGCATAACCATGGAATGAACAACAGAATGAAAGTGTCCCAGTTGCAGCTTTTGATGACTAGCCATTCACATGTGATGGACAAGAATGCCTGCGATGGCAAACATGTTATATCTCTTGACGTCCAGTGACTTTAGATACATAATTAACATATATTTGATTGAATATATGTTACAAGGCACTGGATGGTTCGTGATTATGAAAACTCAAAATCGCTGTAACAGCACATGTTTCATCACCATCTTTTACTACTACTCTGTGTGTCAGCTACACGTCACACCCATTGGGGTGGGAAAATAGTGGTACTGGAGAAGCAGTGGAGTGAATTTTAGCATGGGGGACAGAAACCCTCTGAGGAATCCTGCTGTACCTTGATAAAGCCCTCTAAAGATTTTGCATGGATGATATTAAGGACAATCTGCTGAACCTAGTGGATTTGAACTTACTGATCTAAGGTCAAGCCACTTATTGAGTGGCATTCACTTCAATAACAGTTAATAGACATGTCAGACAACACCCCACTCCACCAGAGGAGTGGCTATTATTGAGGAGGAAGGGTAAAATGAGGTTATAGTCATGGTGAAGAAGCAGCAGAATGCAAATTTTGAGAAATTGGGAGCTTTTCAGGAAAGCACATCTCCCATTTGCAGTTCCGAAGATCAATGATGCCAGTGCATAGCAAAGTAACACTCTCATGATGAGGAAGGTTACCCCAGCGACAGCTCGCAGCCAACCTTCGGCATGACTCAGTGACTCAGTTTATGAACACGGAGTTGGTTAGTTAAGCAGTTTAGAGGCTGCTATAATCAAGGTCCCAGTGACTTTGGCCTTTCTATGCATAACCACGCATCATTAAATCACGTTTTTAACTTCCACAGTAAAATCCAAAACTGTATTCACAGGATGTCTTTGGTATTCATAAGACCACCCATTAACAGATAAGCTACTAATATACTCTGATGAAGCTTACAAATGCCTGAACATGTGATGAATATAATAAGACTGGCTGTATTTTTTCAATTTATTTGAAATAATAAGTGGCGAGAGATATGTTCTCAGCTACCAGTATTATCTAAGGCAGGGCTATTTGTAGTTTTTCCATTGGGCCACTTACAAATAATTATAATGCTTGATAGGCCTCTCTCACTTATTACAAACTTATGGTTCAGTTTATTCACATAAAGATGTAATAAATGAATTAATATATAAAATTATTACACATTTTACTCTTGTTGATAGTTACAGTTTGTGTTTGATTAGACAGCTGTACAAGTACGCATAGGCTGGTACTTGTCGACAGACATACATACAAACAGAAGGATGAGAGAGCTTTTGCACAGATCTGATGTTTTGCTGGCTAGGCCATCTTTCTAGCAGTGAGAATTGTGGTGTAACCTGCCACCTGAGAAAGCTGGCCTTGCCAAAATGTCACAATTGTGCATCCATATAAAACTGTGTTGTCCCTATATTTATGTGCATGTCTTGACGACAAGTACCAANAAATGTCACAATTGTGCATCCATATAAAACTGTGTTGTCCCTATATTTATGTGCATGTCTTGACGACAAGTACCAACCCATGAGTACTCGTACATCTCTTTCAGCAGATAATTTTCATTTTATTTGTTAATTTAGTTGAACTAGAGGAAAATAAGCTGCAGTATTCTTGAAAAAAAAAAACATTTTTGGTACAGACATGTCAAGCCCTGGCCAGACTACAAATTAAATTAATAAACTTCATCTGGTGTCCTTAGAAGAATTACCATGCTTATGCCAATGTTGACAACATTCCCTAACATCATGACCGAGCTGCAGGTAGGGAATGCAGTGATGTTGCTGTTTTGCAGGGAGGGTTGCAGTGACAGTGCACACTCGGCTGGATGCGGCGTCCCTGCAGGAGCGGCCACAGTTGGCCGCAGAGTCCCAGATGCTGGACGATGGCACTGGTCAGAGAAGAGTGTGGCGCATGAAGGGCCCAGAACTGTGTGAGGTTACGCCTCGTTTATATGGGCTGTTCTTCTCCACCGACTGCTACCTCGTGCACTACACCTACTCCGCCGGTACCACGGAACACCACGTTATCTACTACTGGCTGGTATGTGAGATACCTCATCTCTCAATTAACTGAGAACCACAGTATGTTCCATAACTGTATAGAGTGGAGGAATGCACATCAATGGAACAGCTTCATTATCAAGAGGCAGAGACATCAAACAAAGATTTACTTCATGTCTTGTGGTCTTTTATGATTTACCTTGGTTTTGTACCACTGCATGTTCTATCAATCAGTCCTTTATTAGGTCACTGCCTCCATCACACAAATCCATACACAACACAGTGCTGCCAATCGTGCCTCTCTGAAAGTACCCAAAAGAACATCTCCCTTTTAATACTAATTGGTTTGTTAAGTTCGCATACAGTTGTTTACATATACAAGTGATCTACATCTACAATACAGCTAGGCTAAGATTCTTAAGTACTTAAAATTACACAGAATATCCAAAGACAATCCTCCTACCACATTCTTCCAACGAAGCCCTCTTCATGTAACATCAAGTATAGAGACATAGTCATTCATCCAGGTTGGTTTTTTTCCACTTCGCCTCTGATGAAGGAGCCTATTCTATAAAGAAAAACAAGGTAATTAGTTTTGTTTAACTTAATAGTTTTTAGTCAAAGAGACACACAAAACACAGGTTTTTACATTGTTAAAAAACTGGCCATAGCACAGAGGTTACAAAACAAGGAGGTAACTAGGTATAATTGATTTTACAATGCTTAGTTATCAAAACTTATCCAAATGTCAAAATTATATTTCTTTCAATATTTCAACAGCCTCTGCTTATCTGCTATTTTCCCATTGTATCACTCAAGTTATTTTCTACGTTCTCCATGTTATGTTCTACTGGAAACCCTCTGAAACACTCTTTTTGCGTGAATACTTATCCTGAATCTCCCTCTATGATGTTTTTCTTATCCACCTTTCTGTCCTGCATTTCTTTATCCCATACAGTTGAGAGGTACCAACTACACCAGCTGGTGGTACACTTCTTGGTATTACATCATTTTTAACACAAGAGAAATGGTCCTTCACATAACCTCCTTCAAACCAAACACCTTCACCAGCAAAAGGTGAAGGAACCAGAAACTATTGATTTTGTCTGTACTGACCCTGATGGGTGTTTACCCAATAGGAGCGTGGTTGTGAACCAATCTGCATAATGGTGCCATACATTCTTAAATCAGAAATCCACACTTTGTCCCCTACCTGTAAGTCAGGTAAATGACGAACTCTGTGTCTTCTGTTATAATAAGCAGCTTGTTTCTCTTTCTGAAGAATTCCTGATTTTGTGCCAGCCTACTTGTACTACTTCTTCCAATGCTGATGAGAGAAGCCGAAGTGTAGATCTCAACCTGCGTTTCATTATCATCTAGGCTGGACTGAATCCGCAGACTAAGGGTGTAGTACGGTACGACAGGAGTGCCAAGGAATTATCCTCATTCTTTTTTAACAAACTCTTAGCATCTTAGCGACCTTGACCGCCGCCTCCACACAGCCATTAGATTGAGGATAATGTGGTGAAGAAGTAACCACTTGAAAATTATATGTCTGAGCAGAACTCTGGAAATTACTTGATATAAATTGGAACCCATTGTCAGCTCTTACTGTTTCTGGTATGCCAAAGTGTGCAAAGACTTCCTTTAACTTGCCAATAACCATNGGAACCCATTGTCAGCTCTTACTGTTTCTGGTATGCCAAAGTGTGCAAAGACTTCCTTTAACTTGCCAATAACCATGATATCCAACATGCGTGTTAGAGAGCATATCTCAAAAAACCTAGGGTAATAGTCAGTGGCTGTTAGGTACCATGTATCACACTTGAATAGATCTACTGCTACTACCTGCCAGGGCCTAGAGGGCTTTTATACTTGTAAAAACGGTTGTTTGGGGTTTTTTGCCTTTCTTGAATACAATTTGGACAGTTGCGAATCAGATTTTCCAGTTGCGAAGACAACCCAAACCACCAAACTGACATTTTGGCTCGTTCTCTGCCTTTCACAATATNATCAGATTTTCCAGTTGCGAAGACAACCCAAACCACCAAACTGACATTTTGGCTCGTTCTCTGCCTTTCACAATATCCAGATGACCAGCATGGATACATTTTAAACACTGCAGCTGAAGTCATACTGGAATGATCAATCTGGTACCTTTACACAAGAAGGAATTGTGATAAACAATGTCATTTTTGTATTGTATATATGGGAGAGTATACTCAGGAATCTTCTTTCTGTCTGGCAAGCAAAGTAAACGGTACAATTTAATTTTTTTTGCAAATTTGATCATTTTCTTGTTTTGTTTGAATACATGACAAAATTTTATCTGTTATGGGATAACTAGAAAGAATCTGGCACACAAAAGCTTTAACCTCTTGTTCGAACTCTTTGTCCTCCTGTTTTCTCTCCTCAAGAGGACTCCGTGAAAAACAGTCCGCTACCTCTGCCTACCAGGAACATATTGAACACTATAGGTGTACGTACCTCATAAGTCTTAGGTGGAACCTCTGCAGGCGAGGTGTAAGATCATTTGTGTGTTTAGTCTGAAGGATCTGAATTAATGGTTTATGATCAGTTTCAAGTGTTACTTCTAAACCGAAGATATATTGGCGGAACCTGTCAGCACACCATGTTAAAGCTAATACTTCCTTTTCTATTTGTGAATATTGTTTCTCTGTGTCCGATAGTGTACGGGAGGCGTATCTAACAATTTCATGCTGCCCGCCTTNTCTATTTGTGAATATTGTTTCTCTGTGTCCGATAGTGTACGGGAGGCGTATCTAACAATTTCATGCTGCCCGCCTTTTTCCTGCATAAGGCAACCCCTTAAACTCTTTCAGCTAGCAGCATCTGCACTGACAATGACTGACATGTTCAGATCAAAATATGCTAAGGTGGGAGCTTGAGATAGCAAATATTTAATTTACACAAAAGCAATCTGCTGTNTCTATTTGTGAATATTGTTTCTCTGTGTCCGATAGTGTACGGGAGGCGTATCTAACAATTTCATGCTGCCCGCCTCTTTCAGCTAGCAGCATCTGCACTGACAATGACTGCCATGTTCAGATCAAAATATGCTAAGGTGGGAGCTTGAGATAGCAAATATTTAATTTACACAAAAGCAATCTGCTGTGGTGGACCCCATACACATTCTACATCTGCCTTGAGCACAGAAAACAAAGGTTCCAAGATTCCTAATATTGCAAGAAGAAATTTGGAAGAAAAATTCACAAGTCCAAGAAACCTCTGTATTTCAAGTTTGTTTGTGGGCACTGGAAAGTGCTGGACGGCCTTGATACGGTCTAGGTCCACTGAAATCCCTTCTGTGCTAAAGATATGACCCAAATATTTCACCTGGGTGGCCCCAAAAATACACTTTTTCCCATTAATGGAGATACCTGCATTTTCTAGTCTTTGAAGAACCTCCTTCAATATTGTATCATGTTCAGTCATGGTGGGTGCAAAGATCAGAATGTCATCCACATGGAATGTAGTATTCTGTATACCATCCAGAACATGTGAAATTTTAGTGGAAAAGTATTCTGGAGCACACTATATATTGAATTGCAATCTCTTAAAGAAAAATCTCCCAAACGGAGTAATAAATTTTGTTAACAGTTAGCTTCGCTTGTCCAATTTAGCCTGGTAGAAGCCTGAATTAGCATCTATCTTTGAAAAGTATTTCGTCCCTGTTAACTGAGACAATGTAAGTTCCATGCTATTGATGGGGAAGTGTGGTCTATGACCACATCTATTCAACTTCATAAAATCACCACAAATGCAAACTGTGTCCCCCTTTGGCACAACTACAATGGGCACNGAAGAACCTCCTTCAATATTGTATCATGTTCAGTCATGGTGGGTGCAAAGATCAGAATGTCATCCACATGGAATGCAGTATTCTGTATACCATCCAGAACATGTGCAATTTTAGTGGAAAAGTATTCTGGAGCACATTATATATTGAATTGCAATCTCTTAAAGAAAAATCTCCCAAACGGAGTAATAAATTTTGTTAACAGTTAGCTTCGCTNAATTGCAATCTCTTAAAGAAAAATCTCCCAAACGGAGTAATAAATTTTGTTAACAGTTAGCTTCGCTTGTCCAATCTAGCCTGGTAGATGCCTGAATTAGCATCTATCTTTGAAAAGTATTTTGTCCCTGTTAACTGAGACAATGTAAGTTCCATGCTATTGATGGGGAAGTGTGGTCTACGACCACATCTATTCAACTTCATAAAATCACCACAAATGCAAACTGTGTCCCCCTTTGGCACAACTACAATGGGCACNGACCACATCTATTCAACTTCATAAAATCACCACAAATGCAAACTGTGTCCCCCTTTGGCACAACTACAATGGGCACAACCCATTCTTGGGTTTGGTAATTTGTTCAATTACCTCCAGTTTCTTCAAACATTGTATTTCTGCTTTGAGTTTACCCAAGAGAGGTATGGCAACAACACGAGGGGCAGATTGAATATAGGGGGTGAAATTACTGCTTATAACTATTTTAATTTCTCCTTTCACTCCCCAAAATTTTTAAAAAGACCTGGAAATTCCTTCCGCACATTGACCTGTGACGTTTGCAAGGAGGTTATGTTTACACTGCAGTTATTTACATGTTCTGCTACACTTTTATTTACAATTTCTGCTGGGAACATTACCTTTTCCCCATCAACACATACAATGTTCAACTTCAGTAGTTCTGTTCTGCCTGAAATGGGTGTCTTAAGATTAGACATCACATACACTCTACTCCTATGAGATGTTGCCCTGTATTTTAGTTGCAATTCTAGAAATCTGAGAACACTCAAGTCATTACCATCTGGGCCCCTTAAGTTTATCCTTGCAAGAGATAACAAATTCCGAATGAATTTTGGCACCATGCTACTTGGAATGCAGGTAACACCTGCACCTGTGTCAATAAAATACTGAAACTTTTTTCCAAAATCTGTAAAACTAATCAAAGCTTTCCCCGGACTGTGCCTTTCCTCTGCTAAACCAACAGAATTTAAGGTAAGACACCCAATGAAATATTCTTTTCCCTGGAGTAATAAAGAGCTTGATCAATTTGTGACTCACCATGCTGATTTTAAACATTAAAGACTTAGGATGTTCTCGAACCCATACAAACCACTAACCAATGCTCCTTCTTGGAGCAGCTGAAGCACTTGGAGCCTCTGGCTGGACACTGTGAACGGTCATGCTGCCCCTTACCACAGAATCGGCACTGCACATCAGTGTGTGTAGCTCCCTGCCGTGTTGGTTTAGGAAAACGTGAGGTCTTGCTGAAGCCAAAACATGAGGTCTTGCCTATGGCTGCTGTCTTTTCCACCAAACTGTTAAGCATCCTATCTCGGCTGCGGGGTGCTCAAAACTTAGTCCTGTTAATTTCCAAAAATTCGGGACCACCTTGCTGCAAAATCCGGGACTACTGACTTTGCATTTCTGCTTGTTTGGCCACTAAAATTGCCTTGTCCAATGATGATAATGCACGCCGCAACTGAAGTTGTTCACTAATTTTTTTATCCTTCATATTGACCACTAGTTTGTCTCTACTAAGTTCGTGTCTTAGCGGGCCATAGTCACACGTATCAGCCAAAGTGTGGAGAGAGAGAGGTTATAAACTCGTCCATTGTTTCTGCATCCAGCACTCTGGAATTAAACTCGAATCTCTCAAATATTACGTTTCAACATGGGTTAAAATGATTTTCAAAGGCTTGAAGTGCTTCCTGTAACTAGCCGGATTAGATGTAAAATTAGTCCACAGCTCTTCGGCCTTCTTGCCTAAAACATAAAGAAGAATATCAATCTTCTCTTTGTGAGTCTTGTCCGTGTAACCCGATACCAACATGTACTAACAAAAGCATTGTTTCCATTGCTTCCATAGCGATGGTGACGAGAAATTAAACGCTGTGGGCGGCTTCAGGTTGGAAACTCCTTTGGAATGAGTTTCACGAGATACGTTATCAGTCGTAGCCATCATAGTGATGATTATAAGGTAGACCTACAGTGCTAGATTTGGGAACTTGAAAAGTACAGCTACAACTCCCATCACCACTGCCACCATGTTCAATCAATCAGTCCTTTATTAGGTCACCGCCTCCATCACACAAGTACATACACAATACAGTGCTGCCAATCTTGCCTCTGAAAGTACCCAACAGAACACTGCATATTCTTGGAAGATATTGAAAATTTCCACCTTTACAATACCTTAGTTGTCCATAGTTGTGTTTGATGGATGACACACATTATATCTCACTTGTATATTGTGCAGCCAAAACTACACTCTCTGTACAACTTTCTTGTGTCATGCTGTTTTGAGCCTACAGTTCTCTTCATGTGGCCTCACAACAGTAAGTAAAAGGTGTGAGATCAGGAGACTGCAGTGACTATGCTACAGTCCTAGTAGTAAATGTTCAAAACGTTTCTTTCCATCTCTTGATACTGAAGTAGCTCTGTCAACATAGTGTAGCTCTGTCAACATGTTCTTATGATACTTCTTTATGTCTTTTCCTACGTCTGTACATTTCACTGAATCCTATCACTGTACACAATAACATGTTTAAGTGCAGCATTTTGGAACTTGCATTTTATTGTTGCTCAAATGGGAGCTCGCTGGTCAAAGTCCTACCATAGACTTAGTTTGTGACATATTTTNACTTGCATTTTATTGTTGCTCAAATGGGAGCTCGCTGGTCAAAGTCCTACCATAGACTTAGTTTGTGACATATTTTTGTTAGTAAAAGTTAAGTCAACTCACAAATCTTCCCCATTTAAGCAGGAGACATTTCAATGTAATGCTTGATCAAAGTGAAATTTGCAGTTATTTGTTTGAAAACTAGGAAATTGAGGGTTAAACATAGAGAGTGCAGTTACTGAGTGGATACAGTTCCCTAGAAGTGCTACTCACATTATCCATGCTGTGTGGTCTTAGAGCAGGTATGTATAGTTGTGTGCATAAGTGATGAATTTTTGTTTCTAGAAAAAAAGGGAGAAAAAAAANGGGGGGGGGGGACAAGTCTCAAAATCTCTATAATCACACACATGTTCATTTTAATTCTTATTTCTCTCTCTCTATCTCTCCCCCATATATCTCTCTATTTCTTTCCCCCCTTTCCCTACTACTCCCCATCTCGCCCCTTCCTCCTCCCCATTCTTCCATTTCTACGCACTTCTACTTACCTCTCTCTCTCCTCTCCCCCTCCCTCGTATGTTTGTGCATAAAATTATGCACACATGTAAAATTTATATTTAATTATGCCAAGGCGTTTAAATTATTAAAGTATCCTAAAAACTGAACACACTGAATCAAATTAAAATTTTTTTATAAAAAGATATTTCACATTAAAATATTATATTTGTACCTTTGAGGGGAGGGGGAGGACACCTCTGCTGGCTGAAAAGTGGAGTGAGATTAGCCTTCTTGCTTAGGGGTGTGTGTGTTTGTTGTCCAGGGCTATGAGTCTCTGGAAGAGGATGGACTGCTTGCTGTCAGGAAGTCAGCAGAGCTCGATGCTGAGCTGGGAGGCATGGCTGTGCACGTGCGAGTGATGCAAGGGAAGGAGCCTCCACACTTCCTCGCCATATTCAGTGGCTGCATAGTCGTATTCCAGGGCGGAGACTCGTCCCTGGAGACAGGTATGTCTGTTTTCAAGTTGACAGCAGTCCGAGAGTTTCAGAAACACACCAAACACTGACGAGGATGATAAACTAAATGAATAAATATACCCATATGCTTAAAGGGGTACTATCCCTTCCATCTTGGATTTATTTTTGTTTCACCCTAATGTACTTTTCAGAATTCTGATCAAATACTGTATTTGAAAATGAGGTCTGCCAGGGCATGACATACTTTGCCCATGTTGTTTGTGTTGCAATTGAAACAGTAATAAATTTTAACTCATTATTTAGGTACTCTTTTTCAGTCTCACGTGAGAAAATACAGACTAAAATCCACCCATTTGGATTTCAGGGATTCTGTAAAGTAGTTCTGTTTGTAAAAAATAAGGTTTGAATTTTAATATTAAATTTTAACAATAAGTTATAAAAAGGTTTGGATAAAGACAAGATGGAGAGACATAGAGACATTTGTTTGCGGTAAAATTTTTTTGATAGATTTTGTCTTTTTTTAGTTGATTTTGGTGCATTTGTCGTAAATTTTAAATTCATTTCGTCAAAAATTTTGCTTAAATTTGGCTCAGAAAAAAATGGTTTGGTAATATCAGAAAAATTAAATAGTATATATTTGGTTAAAAAATGCTGGCGCTCGCACATATTTCATATTGCAACAAACTTTGGCTACTTTGGTGATGGCACAAAAATGAAATGGCAAACATTTAATCAGAAAACACAAGCACTGTCTTTAATTCCATATTCCTTGGCTTAATTAAGATTTGTCTTTCTGTCAGTCATTATATTCCCATGCATTGAGAAACTCCTTTCAGTGTCTACATTGCTGACTGGAATCCATACTGATTTCACTGCAGCATTAACAAGTCAGAAAAATCACACTTCAGCGAAAGCAACAAGTTAACAATATCGAAATCTTGATCACATTGAAACACATTAACTACAGAATCCCTGAACAAAAGATATGGTTGCAAACTCTCAGATGAAAGCTCACACAGGATAGGTATTTTTTTCATTGCATCACATATTTCATGGTTTTTTAAAGACAATTTTAGAATATTTCTTGGATCAAAGAGTTTACCAA